>CABHPQ010137136.1:14753-40379 GCA_902168405.1 Peromyscus aztecus
AGAGAGAGAGAGAGAGAGAGAGAGAGAGAGAGAGAGAGAGAGAGAGAGAGAGAGAGAGAGAGAGATTGATCCTGACTTGAACTTTTGAGACCTAAATCCCATATCCGGTGACACACCTCCTCCAACAAGGTCACACCTAATCCCCCAAATAGTTCCATTAACCAAGGATGAAAAATTCAGATATATGAGCCCATAGGGCCAATCTCATTTAAACCACTACAGCAAGTATACCAGATCTGAAAAAGTTACCATTGACATAACTGAGGCAGAATTAGGCAGTTGTAAATTTTAATAGTTACTTCTAATTGCCTAGAAGGATTGCGTGATATTTTGTTGATGTACTTTCAGTTAACTGTAGGTGCCAGCACAAAGTATTCATGTGGTGTGAGGCCCTTCAATGGTTTCCCCAAAGAGAGCTTACAGACTTCTTTAACAATAGTGCTGTGACTGCTGTTAGAGAGGAAGGCTGCTCTCATGCTAAGACTTCTTCCATTTTTAAATAGGGTAGAAGACTCAACCTGTCTCTAGGTTTTGAGTCAATATCCAAAGGGCAAGGGCTTGTTTTTCTATCACACATAACAAGAAGTGTTTTGGAGACCTGGCATACATAGTGTTTGGCTTCTGTGAGCACTGGTTTTATTTGGTTGCAAAATTGCTCCAGATGAGCATCCTACCTGATTAGCTCAGAGTCTGGAACATATTAACCTTACTGAGAGCTTTTGCTATAAACTTGAAATTGAGAATCCAGGTTCAAAATATCTCCCAAAGGATCAAAGTTGTCTTTTTGGTATAACAAGGTCATTTATGGCTTTACCTTGAGAAAGGGAAAGTTGTACCCCAGTAGTCTTAATATATCTCAAATATTTACTTCTGTCCAGTTATCTGGGCATTTTCATAGGACATCAAGTATCCTTGAAGAGGCTATTTTGACTTGGACTTCCCCTGCTAGGGCTGCATATCAAAGTATCATCTACATACTGTAGAATGTCTTCTTGTGATTAAATAGTTTCTAAGATCTTTTTTTTTTATGTCCTAGCAGAGAGGAAGGGACTGTTCCTTAATCTTTGAGGTGGGACAGTCCAAGTGTATTGCTGACTAACTCCAGTTGTTTGCTTGCCCTGTTCAAAAGCAAACAAGTACTAAAAGTCAGGGAGTAAAGGAATGCAAAACAGATATCTTTTAGTTATCATACTGTATGTCATTTCATAGACTTGAGGACCTGAAAATGCAATGTGATCACTACTTTATTGACATTCCTAAAGTTCTGCATCATATGCTGTTCTCTATTTTCCTTGGCTACTAGAAAGACTGAAATATAGACTGACAGGAAAGGGACATGTGCTCATTTAATCTCCCTCCTTAATGTATGCTATTTTTGATTGGAATAACATCTTGGAGTTTAAATGGATTTTGATTGTATAGACAGTTGTACTCAACTTTTGATCTTTGCATCCCAAATAGTTGAGTGTGCTTTTGTTAGGGTCTCTTGGAGCACTCCAGATACTAAATATCTGGCATCTAAGGACATTACAGTAGGATTATTATTATTCTGCCTAACAGACTTCTTCCCAACAGGGTAGAATGTCACTGAGAAGCAACCAGAAATTCATGATTAAAAACCTGGCCTTCAATTTAACAGATTACTGGGGGGGAGCAAAGCACTGTCTGTAGGGGGTTCCTTCTGCCTCCACTGTATCTATGCAGCCATAAAATCCTAGATGAGGGTCCTGTGACTGTCCCCTCTTCCTCCTGCTATGTTCTGTTAGCTCATTATCATTATCATTACCACAGGCCTAGATATATATCACTGTGTGGTTCTGCTCAATTAGTTACCATGGCTACCAGGCCAAGGTAATCTCTAGCCCAAAATGGTGATCTTGTTATGCCTGGAAGAAACAAAAAGCCTCATTACAGGATACTTAATCTCTAATCTCCCTTTTTAAATATCCATTTTACTATTTTGATTGCCAAAGCAATTTCTTACAATCTTTTTGTTAAAATTTTCTTCTGTGAGAGACAAAGTTTAGTTTTTTCACTTTAGGTAAAACACAATCCAATTCATACTTAATAGAAGGTAGCTATGGAAACATTAGGTCTGGGTCTGTTTTTGTTGTAAACTACAAAGTGATAGACTACTGTAGACTGCATCTCTGCATTCTAGTGGGGAGAGATTTAATGCCTTTTATTGCAGAAGTGTGTAATTCCTACAACAGGAAAATACTTGAAGAGACAGGAGGTTGCAATACCTTTATCTGCATGTATCTTCTTGTTAGCTGTGATGAAATATTAGAAGAACAAGCCCGTTGTAATTATTTAAATGTGTGATCATAAATCATTCTGAACAGAACAGCATCAAGCAGGCCTAGCACGAATGGAGAGATTATTTGTATTTAGGAGTGATTCATTCTAACAAGAAAGTAAATTGGAAGTTGTTCCAGCAAACTATAGGGTCAGCTGCTCAGCTCTGGATTCAGTGTTGTTTCTCGAGGATACCTTAGACATGACACTTTAATGTGAAGTTTCATGAGAACAACTTAAACACACATATGATTGTAGATTTATTTTACTAATTTGACATATCACAATTAAGTTACCACAGTTACTTTAAGATTTATACTGTAAAAGTTAACTTATTATTATCCATGAATAATGAAATTCCACAAAAATCATTTTTAGTTTATAAAAATATGAAATTCTTTATCTAGTAATTTTGTATGTATATAAAAACAGGCATTAGAACAAATTGTAAGGCTATTAATTTTTGTGTTTTCTTGGAGATGTTCAAAAGGAAAAGAGATAATTCAATGTGTGAATAAAACAAATGTTTTATTTAGAGGCAAGCCTTATCTGAAAGTTTCATTTTATTTTAGAGGTTGAGAGAGTTTAAATGACAGCAGTTTATCATATAATCATACTTACTTTCACAACATGGCCAAAGTGAATGAGAGTTCTTTAATTCAAATTTAAATTACTCACATTAGTTCATACCAGACAGCACATAGGAAATATATCTACATACATTTATGCATATATGGTTTACAGAATAAACACAAGTTAGAGATGGCAGCAGATTTCATAAGTGGGCTAAAAAATAGTCTGTATTGATGAGATAACAAAGCAGAGCAGCTGGAGGGAGCTGCTGGGTGAAGATATGAGAGTGAAGCTGTTCCAACTCTGAGGTGAAAGGCTGAGCCAGAGTCCAAGCTCTGGAAATACCCGATTTAGGTCTGGGTCCAGTCTGGTGAACAGGTGGACAGGCAGGCAGTCAAGTAGGCTAAGTCAAAAGCTGGGGAGCTAGCTGAGCTGAAAACTCCAGTTCTTTCTTATCAGTTCCAAAAACACACAGATGGTTTCAGATGAAGGGTAAAGAAGGCCCTAATTGACTGCACTGTTAGATGTTCATCACTTTATTGAATCCAGTCGAGGGAGTGGCACTCTTTCCTTAGCATGGAATGTGTGATAAGTTTCCTGAGGTGATTTTCTTACACCCATGTGTTCCTCTAGTCTCAATTCATCCATATAAACATATTGGGTAGCTTTTTTTCTATCCCCCTCAATAAATCACTCATCAATATGTTCTGGTTGGACAGTACCTGAGAGAAAGTGCAGTTTCTGGATCCACCCAGGGGATTCACTCATTCATTTCCCTCTAAACAGATAAAGATAAGAAGCTACTTGTAAATGAATTCTCTTAGTACAAAGGATGGCTTGAAAAAAAGACAGTGTTTTATACAACATAGGATAACAGTGTAGGGAATAGCCTGATCTCAATAATCCTCAATTCTGATACCTATATTTTTGTATTTTTAAATCAAATGTATTTAAAATGTAGTTTCTAGAAGGAAGCTTCTATCCCAAACACCAGCATATTCTCCTTTTGATCTAGCTGCACTGTTTTGTTTTAAATTCAGGAATGGTGGAATAATAATAGTCTTTCTTAGGCATGATGACATTACGAAAGTCAACAACTTGATTCTTTTCTTTTTCTAAATTATAATTTTTCTTTATTAAGAAATTTTTATTCATTTTACATACCAACCGCAGATCTCCCTCTCTTCCCTCCTCCCACTCACCCACTCCAGCCATTTCCACCCCCCCAACCTATCCACTATTTCATCCTCTGAAAAGGTAAGGCCTCCCACGGGGAGTCAGCAAAGCCTGGTACATTCAGTTGAGGCAGGTCCAAGTCCTTCCTCCTGCATCAAGGCTGTGTAAGGTGTCCCACCATAGGTAATGGGCTCCAAAAAGCCAGCTCATACACCAGTGATAGATCCTGATCCCACTGCCAGGGGCCCCCTTAAGCAGACTAAGCTACAAACTGTCTCACTTATGCAGGAACCAAGCTCATGAACTTTAGACCAACAACCATGGGACTGGACTTGATTCTTTAAAATGAATTATAATGCAAGAAATTTAATCACAGGAAAGATTATAGATGGTACATATTTACTATTCTTAAACTGGACAAGTGCAAGAATCACTTTAAAATATGATTGTTATAATTTCACAACACATACACATACACACACACACACACACACACGTGAAGAGGAGGACATGGGTTAAAACTATTATTTCCTATTGGCAGTTGAATATTTTATCTTTAAGTCTTTTGCACCATCGTTAAACATGAAGCTCCTGTTTTTATTCTATCTCTAGAATGGCAGTGACAGTTGATTTCTCTCGTCCTGCAGCAATAGCACAACCACTATCCAGAAGAACACAGCATTCATGGTGAGCCACTCTAACCTGCTCCCTGAGCAGATGGAGGAAATAGTATTAAAGAATGGAAGCACATACAGAGGCGGTCACACCTGGAACCTACAGTGCCCTGGACCATCTTTCAGCTTTCATGTTTGCAAGTCTCTGTGAATATCTAAGACAATGGTAGAGTGAGAGCTGTACTTCAGGACTGGCACAGGTGAGGACAAAAGAGTAGCAATGTTTTATTGTAACTCAAATTACTTCTGCAGTGCTGTGCTATGTGGACAGTCAGAACAAATCTGCCTAATTTTGAATTAATTTTTTTAACCTAATATGCTTTGTGTCGACTACCTTAACCTGCCCTCTTGAGTGCTAATTTAATAATTAATTATACAGACAGAAAATTACATGTAAGACATGAATGAAATGAAAAGCAAACAGCAAAGGACAAAAAACTGAAGCACGCAAATGAAAGCCCAGAATTTAGTTAGAGGGTATGCTTTCATCATGTTGTTAGCAAGGGCAGACTTAGCTACTAAATTGTTGTAAATACCAAGTATATCTCTCATGTTGGTTTTTTTACTTTTTCTTTGTTTTCTTCTTTTTTATATCATATTTTCTTCTCAAATATCTGTCTCAACTAAAAACCAATTTTGGAAAATCTAAAAGTTTGCCTCTGGGCTGCATGGAGCAATACAGGAGAATTTTCAGAAGTTGATGAGAAGTAAGAATAGGAAGAAAAGGAAAAGGAAGAGGATCCAATGCCCTTACCTGGGGATTTCAAGCAAAATGAAATAACTTTATGAAGGAAAAGCTCAAGAAGCATTTATGAAAGTTGTAGAATGTTGCTTTTCAAGGAAAGCTGATTTAAAGATAGATAAAGATGCTCCTTTATTTTAAATGGAATCTGTTACTCACCACTTTCCCAACTTTCAAAGGACTACAGGCTTCTGTTGAACAGTTCCTAAAGTGCGTTCTGCCAAGGAGCACAGGCTGGCATTGCACAGCCTGGCATCTCATGTGTAAAACATCTTTGAAGGGGCATCAGAAAGAAACAGAAATTTCATTTCTGGTTTAAAGAGAGTAGAGATGGGAAGAAGTAGGGAATCTATATGCCAATGAACTGTTAAGCGCAGTTTTTAAATACATACGCATTGTTATTTCCACCTCCACCTAGCAGGTGCCTGGGTAGTAGAGGATTGCTCCTCACCACACCCAGCTTTTTGGAATAAACCACAGGGATATTGACTTTTCTTTGAAGTTACTTTCCTTAGAAGCAAACAACATTTTCTATACCATGCAATGTTTACCTTTTTCTGCCTAAGTTAAAGCACACTAGAGCTTTAAAATATGTCTACTAATGAAGCTTTCCTCTGGTGGATATACTGCTGTGATGATAATTTGTCTTCATGTGAGAGAGTCTCTCCTCTGTGTGTGTGTCTCTGTCTCTCTCTTTCTGTCGTGCGCCCCCCCACCGTGTGTGTGTGTGTGTGTGTGTGTGTGTGTGTGTGTGTGTGTGTTCACTGATTCACTTAGGTGATATTTACCTAATGTGTTAGAGTTTTTATTGCTATGAAGAGACACCATGACTGAGGTAACACTTCTTAAAGAAAACATTTTAATTGGGGTGGCTCACTTACAGTTTCACAGGTTCAGTCCATTATCATCATGTGGGGAGCGTGGCGGTGTGCAGGCAAATGTGGTGCTGGAGCTGAGAGTGCTACATCTTGCAGGCAACAGAAAGTCAACTAACAGTCACACTGAGGAAAGCTTAAGCAAAAGACCTCAAAGCCTACCCCAACAGTGACACACTTCCTTCAACAAGGCCACACCTCCCAATAGTGCCACTTCCTTTGGGGGCCATTTTCTTTCAAACCACCACACGTCACTCCCTGGCCCCAAAAGCCCTATTATAATGCAAAAATGCCTTCAGTCCAACTTCAAAAGTCCCCATAGTCTATAACAGTCTCAAACTTATTTCAAAGTTCAGAGTCTCTTCTGAGACTCATAGCTATCTCTTAACTGTAACCATATGTAAAAATCAAAATCAAAAGCAGATCACATGCATCCAACATATAATGGCACAGAATATATATTACCATTCCAAAACAGAGGGAATGAAGCAGAGTAAGGAAATTCCAGACCAAGGCCAGACTAAAACTCAGCCAGGCAAACATCCTAACTCTACATCTCCATGTCTGATGTCAAAACACTCGCCACATTTCCAACTCCATTCAGCTTTATTGACTACAATATACTTCTTTCTTTTGGACTGGTTCCACTCGCTCCTGTTAGGAGTTCTCCTTGGCAGGTATCCAACAACTCTGGCCTCTCTAACATCTTGGGTTCTCCAGGGCAATCCAGATTTCACCTTCACAGCTTCACCCAATGGCCTCTCCTCTAGGACACATTCTCCATTCAGAGACACCCCTGACACATACCTGGCTTCAGTGGATTTATTCTATAATTCCTTTCTTCTATCCTTAACTCTAAAACCAGAACCATGTGGCTGAAGCTGCCAAGTTTTGCTGCTTGCTATGGCTTGCTTGTCCAATTATATCTGTCCCGATACTTGCTCTGTGACCAGGCTGACCTCAAACTCAGAGATCCTCCAGCCTCTGCCTTCCCAATGCTGGGATTGAAGGTGTCCCCCACCACACCTGGCTCTAAACTTTTCTTTAATTTCTTTCTACAAGTAGGAAAATTAGCTGGATGGGATCTTGCCCTGAGGTCACCACTCCCTTTATTCCATTTCTTAATCTATTTATCTCTTGAACACAAGATTCCATTCCACTTCTTGGTGCTTTTTTTTTCCTTAAATTTATTTTGTTTTGTAATTTACTCTGCTTATCTCGCTCCTTTTCATTATAAGTCTTCATTAAAGTTACCACTAGTATCCACACAACAGGGTCTGTACTAGGCTATTTTGAGATTTCTTCAGCCAATGGGATTAGTCCAAAACTCTTCACTTTAGCCTCAGGCAACTCTTTGGACAAGGGCAGAAGGCCACCACTTCCTTCACTAAAATATTACAAGAATGATCTCTAGACAACATACTAAAATTTTCTTCTGAAACCTCTTGAACCAGGCCCCCAGACAGTTAAGTAACTCTTAGCACCTGTGTCTTCCATGCTCCTACTAGTATAACCCATTCCACTGCTTCTATAACCCCAAGTAACAAAGTCCAAATTCCTCAAACAAACAAACAAACAAACAAACAAAAAAAAAAAAAAACCCCACATGGCCAGGCCTATCACAGCAATTCCCCAGTCCCTGGTACCAACTTCTTTCTTAGGGTTTTTATTGCTGTGAAGAGACACCTTGATCATGGCAACTCTTACAAAGAAAACATCAAATAGAGTGGCTCACAGTTTCAGAGATTTAGTCCCTTATCATCCTGACAAGGAGCATGGTGGTGTTCAGGCAGACATGGTGCTGGAGAAGAGAGTGCTATATCTTGCAGGCAAGAGGAAGTCACTGACAGTCATATTGAGGGAAGCTTGAGCAAAAGAGAACTCAAAACCCACCCCCACAGAGACACACTTCGTCCAACAAGGCCACACCTCCTAAGAGTGCTGCTCTCTTTAGGGGCCGTTTTATTTCAAACCACCATACCTTATATATCTCTTTTTGTTTTACTATTAGGACATTTTCTAAAAGTCTGAAATTTGGTGTCATTCCTCTTTTTTTATTAATAAATATCCATTAAGTTTTTCCTGCATGCCAAGTACTGCACATGTTTTTCAAAAATAGAGAGAAGAGAGAGGAAATCTCTACATTCAGCATAACTGACATTCTGAAACATAAGGTTTATTACAAGGAGAAAGTTTGTTGATGTATAAAAAATGAATGAAAATAACATTAAATAAAATTCAGCTAGTCAAATGTTACTATTTTGAAAATAACTTAAAACAAATTACTATTGCTCTCTCTCTCTCCTGGTATCTTTGTTATCATTATATTTTTATTATTTGAAACAATTTTTAAATTTAAATATATTTTGATCATATCCTTCCCTTCCCCCCAACTCCTTCCAGATTTGCTCCCAGGCCCTAGCTACCCAACTTTAAGTTCTTTCTCAACAAACAAATAGAAATCCAATATAACAACAGAATCTCCCCTGAAAAAAAAAAGAAAATTAAATAAAATAACACCCAAAAGAAAGAAAAATAAAACTACCAAACACTAAAAAACTATGGAGTTCATTGTATGGTCAATACTCCTGAACGTGAAGCTTGCCCTGGAGTAGTTGATATACCCAGTTTTATTACATTGAAGAAACTGGTGATGTAATGATGGATGAAAGTTCAGTTATTAATTGTTACCCTAATGGCTAGGTTTTAATCCATCCATGTATCCATGAATACATCTACCCATCCATTCATCAATTCATTCATTTATTTTTTCATTCATTCATTTTTAAAAGATAACAAAATAAAATATAGTAAGATAAGACAAAAATTATTACATCAAAACTTTTGACAAGACAAACCAACAGAAGAAAAAAACAGTCCAAGAGGATACACAAGAATCAAAGACATACTGGTTTGCACACTTAGGAGTCCCATAAAAACACTAACCTGTAAGCCATAATATATATGCAGAGGACCTGGTATAGACTTTTTCAGGCCTTGTGCATGCTGCCACAGTCTCTGAGAGTTCAAATAAATGACTTTTGTTCATGTTGATTTAGAGGGTCTTTTTTTTTTTGGTGCCTCCAACCAATTTGGCTTTTACACTCTTCCCACCCTCTCTTCCATGGGGTTCCCTGAGCTCTGAGGGGTGGGATTTTATGGATACGTCCCATTTAAGCCTGAATGTTTCAATACATTTCTCTTTCTCCGTGTAATGTCTTTCTGTGGGTCTCTAATTTTTCCTATGTGATGCAGAAGGAAGCTTCTTTGGTTATTGCTGAGCAAGGCACTGATCTGTGAGTATAGCAGAATACCACCAGGAGTTAACTTATCATTACATTTTTTTTCTTTTTTTAGAACAGTATTATTTGGTTTTCCACTTGGTCCCTGGGACATCTAGTCTCAGGTTCTTGGTCACCCAAGCAGTGTTGGGTATGGGTTTTATTTCACTGAGTTGGCCTTATGTTAAATCAGTTATTGGTTGGTTAGTTTCACAAGCCTTGTACCAACACTGCCCTAGCATATCTTGCAGGTCATACATCATTACAGGTAAAGGTTCCGTGGTTGGCTTGGTGTTCATGTTTTCCTTTTGATAGCATGGAGAGTCTTTTCCCATACCAGAAACAATAGAATTTAGTGGTGAAGGCTCCATAGGGGCACCAGCGTGACATCTTCATTTTGAATGAGTTGTGTAGGTATTATCTTCAGGGGCCTTGGTGTCAGTTTGTGGAGAGTAACATATCCTTGGCAATAGACTGGATTGTTTGGGATTCCTTTGCAACTGCTTGGGTCAGCAAGTCAATTAGGTGTGACCCAATCTTCATACTGGAAACTTCATTTGGTAACAAGAAGTAGCTAGTTGAGACTTCTAATCCCACATGATTTGGCTACTTCTTTTACACAGCCTTTGTATACATATATTTTAGGAAGCTTCTACTGCTTTAGAATTCCACTCCTGAAACATCCCATAATTTAAGCCATGTCTTCTCCCCCATATTCACTCCAATAGCCCTCACTTATCTCTCCCTTCCCACTTGATCCTCCCATTCCAACTTTTCCCATCCTCCGATATCTATCTATTATTTTTCTCCCCCTTAAACAGAGCTCTGTTTCCTGTAGCCCAGTTGTTCTCAACCTGTGGGTCAAGATCCTTCAGGGTTCAAATGACCTTTCACAGGGGTTGCCTAAGACCATCTGCACATCAGATATTTGGATTATGACTCATAGCACTAGCAAAATTACAGTTATGAAGTAGCAATGAAAATAACTTCATGGTTGGTGCTCACTACAACATGAGGAATTGTATTAATGGGTCGCAGAATTAGGAAAGTTGATAACCACTGCTTTAGTCCCCTACTCTGTACCTACCTTCTATGGTTCTATGGATTATAGCTTGCTTACCATTGACTTAAGAGATAATATCCACATAATACATGCCATATTTGTCTTTCTGGATCTGGGATACCTCATTCAGAATAATTTTGTTTGTTTGTTTTTGTTTGTTTCAAGTCCCATCCATTCACAGCAAACTTCATGATATTTTTTTTAATCTCTGAGTAATATTCATTGTGTAAATGTACTTCATTTTCTTCATTCATTCTTCTGTTGAGGAACTTCTTGGTTCTTTCCAATTCCTGGCTATTTTGAATAGAGTAACAGCAAACATGGTTGAACAAGTGTCTCTGTGATAGGATGAAGCAGAGTGGTATAGCAGCATCTTTAGGTAGATTGATTCCCATATTCCTGTGGAACTGCCCCACTGATTTGCATAGTGGCTTTATGGTTTGCACTCTCACCAACAATGGAGGAGTGTCCCTTTTCCTCTACATCCTCACAAGCATGAGATGTTAATTTGTTGATCTTAGCTATTCTGACAGGTGTAAGATGAAATCTCAAATAGTTTTGATTTGCATTTCCCTGAAGGCTAAGGATATTGAAATTTTCTTTAAGTATTTCTCAGACATTTAAGTTTTCTCTAATGAGAATTCTCTCTTTAACTCTGTGCCCCATTCTAATTGGATGGTTTGTTTTCCTGATATTTAGTTTATTTATTTCTTTATATGTTTTGGATATTAACCATCTGTTAGATGTGTTGTTGGTAAAAAATATTTTCCTATTCTGAATTCAGCCATTTTGTCCAAATGATGGTGTCTTTCACCTTGCAGAAGCTTCTCAATTTCATGAGGTCTCATTTATTAACTGTTTATCTTAGCTATGCTATTGGTGCTCTTTTCAGGAGGACATTTCTGTGCCAATGAGTTCAAGGCTATTCCTCACTTACTCTTATATTAGGATTAATGTATCTGGTTTTATCTTGATGTCTTTGATGTATTAGAGGTGAGTTTTGTTCAGGGTGGAAAGTATGAATCTATTTGAATTTTTCAACATGCAGCTGTCTGATTTGACCAGAACCATTTGTTGATGATGCTGTCTCTTTTCCAGTGTATATTTCTAGCATATATTTAAGTATCCATAGGTGTGTAGATTTATGTCGGGATCTTCAATTCATTCATTCGTTAATGTGTCTGTTTTTGTGTCAGTATTATTTAGAGTTACTCCAAGACATTTTATACTATTTGAGGCTATTGTGAAGGGTGTTTTTTCCCTGAGTTCTTTGTCAGTTCTGCCATTTGTATATAGGAGTGCTACTAAGTTTTATGAGTTAATTTTTTTATTCAGCTACTCTGCTGAAAATGTATTTCAACTGTAGGAGTGTCCTGGTAGTATGTTCCAGGTCACTTGTATATAATATCGTATCATTTGCAGATAAAGTTTCTTTAACTTCTTCATTTATTGCATTGGTTTATTATACTGTCTTATTGTTCTAGCTAAGACTTCAAGAACTATAATGAATAGGTATGGAGAGAGTAGGCAATCTTGTCTTCTTCCTTATTTTAATGGAATTGTTTTGAGCTTCTGTCAATTTAAGTTTATGTTGGCTATGTGCTTGCTGCAAACTGCCTTTATTATGATGAGATATGTCCATTGTTTTCATATCCCTAATCTCTCTAGGGTGTGGATAGTGAAGGGGCATGGTGTTTTTGCCAGATGTCTTTTCTGCATCTAAGGAGATGATCATGTAGGATTTTGTTGTTGTTGGTTGGTTGGTTTTGGTGGGTTACATTTGTAGAGCTGTTATGTTTTTTTGTTTATGTGGTGGATTACATTTATTGATTTAAATATATTGAACCGTCTCTGAATCAGCTCTGGGATTAAGCTTACTTGATCATGGTAGACAATCTTTTTTATGTGTTCTTGGATTCAGTTTGCAGTATTTTATTTTGTATTTTTGCATCTAAGATCCTAAAGGAAATTTGTCTGTAATTCTTTTTCTTTGTTGGGTCTTTATGTGCCTATGTTAAAAAAAAGTGAGATCTCTTAATAGCAAATTAACAGAATATCTTAAAGCTTTAGAACAAGAAGAAGAAATCACACTCAAAAAGAGCAGATATAATAAGAATCAGGGCAGATATCAATAAATTAGGAAAAACAAACAAAAACAATACAAAGAATCAATGAGGTTTTTTGGGGGATGGGGAACTAATAAGATTGACAAACCCTTATCCAAATTAATTCAAAGGCAAAGAGGAGATGAAAATTAACAAAACTCAAAGTGAAAAGGGGGACATAGCAACAGACAGTGAGGAAATCCAGAAAATCCTAAGGATTTACTGTAAAAACCTATATTCTATCAAATTGGAAAATCTAAAAGAAATGAATAATTTTCTTGAAATATACCACCTACCAAAGTTAAATAAAGATCAGATAAGTAATTTAAACCGACCTATAATCCCTGGTGCAATATAAGCAGTCATTAAAAATCTTCCAATTAAAAAAAAATCCAAGAACTAGATGGTTTTAATGCAAAATTCTACCAGATATTCAAAGAGTTAATGCTGACACTCTTCCAATTATTTCACAAAATAGAAATAAAAGATATTGCCTTATAAGGCAAAATGTTATTACCCTATAGGGCCAAAATATGTGCTATAAAACCATAGTTATCCTGACACCCAAATATCCCTTCTTTCTCCCTCCCTATTTTTCTCTATTACCTATCCTTTCTCTTTTGAAATACATCTTCTCAGTGGGAGAAAGAGAATCTAACTGCATATGTAGGTCCTAGCAAAGTGTGTACACACATACATAATAACTTTTAAAAAAGAGCAGCATAATTTTAAGGAAATGGAAGAGAAAAGAAATAAATAGATGGGAACTCTTGACTCCCATCCTTTCATTTCTTTTGTTCTATTTGGCTGCTCCTTCCTCCTTTCTGTTTTGAAGAAATGTCTTATACTCCACAGACACTTGAAACAACACCAGGTTCTTATACAACCTGTAGTCTTAAGAAAAATGAATGAGATATTAAGTTCTTGAACTTAAGTCATTAACATATCCACAAATCTTTTGTTTGAAAAACTTTAAGTTTCTTATTCCATTAAAGATAACTTAGAGGCACCAAAACCCATTGTTCGTATATCAAGAAATGAAAATGAAGCACTTCTTGGAATCATTTCCTCAGGAGTGAGCTCCATTTCTTTTCCTACATTGTTCACCTGTCTGTAGTCTAAGGTTACTGTACTGTTTGTAGTCTGTCAGATACATCTGAGTTCTATCTAATGTCTGACTACCCTTATGTATGACACTAGGAAAAGCCTTTGCTCTGTATTGAACAGGACAGAGAACATAGCATGGGAAAGAGATGAAGAATTCTTAACATAAGTATTTAGCAGAGTTCTACAGTGTAAGAAATCATTTTATTGACCCAAATATACCCAGAAGCACCCAGAAAAGCAAACAGCACTGCAAACAGATGCTATTGAGCTATCTCCATATGTTGTTTCCAATATTTATGGCAGATATTTTCGTCCATCATTTTGACTGCCTCCAGCAAATGATTTCCACAACATATACACACATAGGACAATGGAAAAGTACATAATTTAAGATTAAAGTTGTGCATTTAGCTTAGATTGTAAAAGCAGATTACATGGGAAATGAAAAGCATCACACTGTTCTCTTTAAAAGGGTTAAACTTAAACAGGTTGAGAACATGATACACTAGCATGTTAAGCCTTATGTGCCCTCATGGTGTATTATTCACTTAGTTATGACATATTTCAAAAGTTCAGTCTCTTTGAATGCAGGAGATGTTTTCATAAAATTATACCACAGACCCTTAAGAGATTAATTGATCCATCATTGTCACTGTTTTGCTAAGCACAATTATCAACTCAATGTAGTGTGAGCTAGCTGTGGTTGTAAACATGTGTAAGCCCAACACTTGGGATGTGGAAGCAGGAGAATAAAAAGTTCAAGGCAGGCTTCTCCAGCACTGATTGAACCTTCAAGGGTAATAGAGCCAAACAAGAATCCTTAATGCTGTGGGATGGTCTGTATGTCAAATGTGTTGCTCTGATTGGTCAATAAATAAAACACTGATTGGCCAGTAGCCATGCAGGAAGCATAGGCAGGACTAACAGAGAGGAGAACTGAGAGAAGAGGAAGGTGGAGAGAGACACTGCCAGCCGCCGCCATGACAAGCATCATGTGAAGATGCCGGTAAGCCACAAGCCATGTGGCAAGGTATAGATTTATAGAAATGGATTAATTTAAGATGTAAGAACTAGATAGGTAGAAGCTTGAGCCATTAGACCAAACAGTTTAAATAATATAAGTGTCTGTGTGTTTATTTTATAAGTGGGCTGTCGGACTGCCGGGGATTGGCAGGACCTGGAGAGAAAACTCTCCAGCTACACCTTAATTTGTGTGTGTGTGTATGTGTGTGTGTGTGTGTGTGTGTGTGAGAGAGAGAGAGAGAGAGAGAGAGAGAGAGAGAGACAGAGAGAGACAGAGAGAGACAGAGAGAGACAGAGACAAAGACAGAGACAGAGAGACAGAGAGACAGAGAGACAGAGATTGCCAGGTTTGTGCTGAGGCCAGAAGAAGACATTAGATTCCCTGGACCTTGAGTTACAGGGAGTTGTAAGCTACCTGACTTGGGTGCTCTCAATTGAACTTGTTTCCTCTTCCAGAAGAACAGCTAGCTGACCAGCTCTCCACTTCCCCAAAATGAGAACATTAAAAAAAAAATCAAACACTAAAGTGGCATGTGTTGAACGGTCAAAGGCCAAATAGGAAATAAGTCTAAGAAGCAGAGGGAGGAAAAGTTCTCATTCTAGTTGTACAGATAAGGTTGAAAGCCCAGGTCTTTCTGCACAGGCACGCATGAAGGATAACTACTTTGCAGAGCAGGGTAGCATAAAAGACAAGACAAGTATATAATAGTTGGGCCTTTCTATGGGTAAAGTATGTTAGGCAACAGAAAAGCCTTCAGAAAGATATTGATAAGACAATCTATAGTCATTGGTGGTTTCACATTCTGTAAGCAAATGGGTAGTTAAACTCTGGTAGAAACTGCCCTAGTTAAAGAACCGTGACTATGTTCAATGACCAGGAAGTACAAATAGTAAAAGTAATGGGTAATTCATGATTTGTAGGCACCCAACATACTCAAGCTAGTTTGCCAGTCATTTCAGTACCCCATATTGAACCGAGGCTATACCCCCTCTTACTACATTGAAAAATCAGAAAAATCTCTTGAGAAAGGTCATTTTAAAGGACATTACTCTTTTAAAAACACAATTCTGTTTTATATAATGGTGCTATACTGAGTCTGAGGTAATTTTTGTGTGTTGCACAAAGTGTGAATGTATACCAGTGGCAATGGACAGTGGTAAGACTTCCACAGGCAACAAGATGTGTAAAAAAGTCCACAACTGACAAGTAAGAATGCAAGGTTGACATCAGTGCAGATTAAACACACTGGTAGAAAATGTAATCTGTATTACAAATCAGTAGTAACTAACTAAGATTTCAGTGAAAGACTGAAAACATAAAAACAGATACATATATCATGATTTTGCATTTGAAAATAAAAGTTTAAAAAATGATAATATGTACAAAGCTAGAATAGTACTTTGATCCTCCTGCAAGTGAAGGGATGACAGAATAAAAGGAATATCAACAACTGAAGAGCAGAAAATAATGAAACAGGAAATTGAAAAGTTAATAATTGGTATTTAGAAACTCAGAAAGTCATCATGAAATGATGTGGACCAGGGAGTAGGAAGGAGCAAGAAAAAGAAGGGGAGGAATAAAAGGAGAGATAGAGGAGAGAAAAATTAAAAACAGTAGGAAAAAAAGGAAATCTCTACTAATAAACTGAAAGCTCATTGCATACAACTCAACATTACCCTAATGAAAATTCTATATTAAAATGGATTCAGTAAAAAAAATAATATTTTTGTAAAAGACTCAAAAAACTAGATCACAAGAAAATAAATAATCCAATTTATTATGGGATTCAGATTTAAAAAGAGAATTTTTAAAAGAGGAAACTCAGATATCTAAGAAACACTTAAAGAAAGATTCAACATCCTTTGCTACTAGGGCAATGCAAATCAAAACTACTTTGAGATTTCTTTTTTTTTTTATTTTGATTTTTTTCGAGACAGGGTTTCTCTATGTAGTTTTGATGCCTGTCCTCGATCTCACTCTGCAGACCAGGCTGGCCTTGAACTCACAGAAATCTGCCTGGCTCTGCCTCCTGGGTGCTGGGATTAAAGGCATGTGCCACCACTGCCATCTTACAACCATAGGAATGATCAAGATCAATATAGCAAGTGACAGCTTGTGCTGCTGAAGATATGGAGTAAGGAGAACACTCATCAATTGTGAATGGAATTACAAACATAGCTACTATGCAAATTAGTGTGGTGGTTCTTCAGGAAGATGGGAATTGATATACCTCAAGATCCAGCTGTTTGTCTTGGATATATATCCAAAAGGTATATATATATATATATATATACAGACACATTTGCTCAACCATGTCATTGCTGCTCTATTCATAGTAGCTATGAATTGGAAACAACCTAGATGTCCCTCAACAAAAGAATGGATAAAGAAAATGCAGTACACTTACACAATGGAGTATTGCTCAGAAGTTAAAAAAAATCACATCATGACATTTTTAGCAAATGGATGGAACTAGAAAAAAAATCATCCTGAGTGAGGTATCCCAGACCCAGAAAGACAAAAATAGTATTTGTTTTTATGTTGATATTAGCTATTAAGTCAATGATAAGCATGTACAATGCATTCAACCACAGAGTTTAGGTATAGAGTAAGGAGCATAGAGGGTACAGATTAGTACTTCTATTAGGAAGTAGACTAGAGAGTTATGGATGGATGAGGAAGGAAAAGAAAGGGTTTTGGGGCTACATGCTGTTGGATGGAAGCATAGACCCACTGCTTCCCAGAGTCAGTGATGAACATGGTTCCCCCAGAGCTGGTGGTAAATGTAGTTCTGCCATGTTGGGAAGCTAAGGGGAGTGGAGTCAGCAGTCAAAGCTGCCACTTCAGTACTAGCCATGTTGCAATTTAAAGCAATAGATTCACAATAAGGTAGATTCTGAGCGAATAAGACTTTAAATGGTTTACAGTGTGTGTAAAAATGTATGTAGGCTTGGAAGAGAGAAGAAAATGAATATAGACAGTTACATAAATATTTTTAAAAAATAAAGTCCTTTAAAGGGACAGTAAAAGTATTATATAAAATAAGCCAGGCATAGATGGAAATCACACAGAGTCTGGATTATATTGTCTTTGGGATTTTTATCTTCAGAGAAACATTTGATTATAAAGGCTACTCAGTTAAACCAGTATGTATATTTTAAAGATATCTTGACTTCAAAATTTGGAACTAAGTATATGTTGCTTTGGAAAGGAGGCTTTGTTTTTGTTTCCACAAGAAGCAAGAGGCTATGGATTTGTTCAAGGTTAAGATACATCAGGTTTAATCATCCAAGACCCTCTAAGAAGTCTCCAGATGATCCAACATCCAGAACAGCTTCAAGGCAACTGGCTCACAGAATACATCATCACAAACTACTAAGATCAGGACTTGACCACAATTCTTAATTTTCTCAGGATCCCCATAAGATTGCCAGTGCCCTCAACAAGCAGGAAGTAGTATGAGAAGCTATGCCCAAATTCCCAAAATATGGTCTATAAATGTTTATTTTTATTTAAAGCAAGTTGATTATAAATGCAATCTCTTTCTAAAAGAAGAAAGGGGATATGATATAGATATATAGGATATAGATACAATAGGATAAAAGAGTAGATCATTGAATCTACTTTTAAATAACAACAACTTGTTTGAAATGTTTTGTATTGCTATAGATTTTAGTTTGTTACAAATTTAAAGTTAATTTTGTTATATTGTATGTATATTTCTACTATTGTTTAAGATATTATGTTTGTGCAGCTCATTTGAATTTGTTATGGATAATTAAGAAATACAGATTAATAATTTGTCATCTATGATAATCACACTTATATTCATGTTAGTTAAGTTTTCTAGATATGCATAGATATATTTCAATTAGGTTGGTAATCTTCAAATACTTCAATGACCCACAGAATATGGCATTTAAAATGTTTTAAAAATTTAGACTTTCTAGGCAGTGAGACATGTCTGTTCCTGGCAGCACCAATTTACTTCAAAGATAAAGGTGGGGATCAAAGACACTCTATATGGAGTTTATCTTCTTCTTGGCAACAATAGCCTTTTGAGCAAGAAACTGCTCTTGCCTGGACTGCTGATAAAACGTTATGTAAACTGGACATGCAGGATCCATAGGAAGGGGACCACTGAACTTTGCAAGGCAAAATGGTTCTTCAGGTTCCTGTTTTACAAAGGAGACTGCCAAATATTCTACAGGACACACAGGAAAGTGACTGAGAGACTCTAGGCCTATAGGCTAAAGAA
Organism: Peromyscus aztecus; assembly: GCA_902168405.1. Lineage (NCBI taxonomy): Eukaryota > Metazoa > Chordata > Mammalia > Rodentia > Cricetidae > Peromyscus > Peromyscus aztecus. The sequence continues at coordinate 33,930 of CABHPQ010137136.1, forward strand.
AGATGCCCCAACATTGCAGAGGAACTTTGGATGACTGTCCAGGCAGCCAGCTGTCTCTGTCATTCTAGAGTTTTGGAAGTTGCTTACAATGCACTTCCTGTTTAGTTAGGTAATATTATATTTTTCTGGGGTCTTTGATGTAGTTGAAGACTAGATAGTTTTAATTTTCCTTGGATATGATAAAAGATAAATTAGATATGAAACTTTAGACTCATAAATATAGGATAAATAGAGTATTTTCATTAATTTTGTCCAATACAAAGATACTAGATATTATAACTATAATTCTTGCTTGACAACTGTTTTGTTATATGTAATTTTACTTTGTTAGAGTTAAAACCTTCCTTTTTCCTTAGACAGAAAAGGGGAAATGCTGTGTGATATTGTTCTGTATGCTATAAATATGTGTTGCTCTGATTGGTTGATAAATAAAATGCTGATTGGCTAGTAGCCAGGCAGGAAGTATAGGTGGGGTGAGAGATGAGGATAATTCTGAGAAGAGGAAGGGCTTAGTCATTTAAAATTAGTTAATTTAGCAAGTTCATCTGATAAAAGGAGAAGGTTGTGAATGCTCTATCAGTAACAATTAAAAAGATAAATTAATGAAATAAGTAAGCATGTGTGGGAGGGTATAACCATGTTTGTTGTAGAGGATTAAATTGGTTAATGTGTCAATTATCTTCATATAATTTTTATATTAAATTAGTTGAAACTGGATATTTTATAGAAATTTGAACAAAATTGATTTTTTTAATTTTACATGGAAGAAAAAATAGTCACAAAGAACAGAAATGAGAGGATTTTTTGCAATGTCAGACATACTGTTTACAGATAAAATAGTATGTTATTGATACAACAGTAAGAAATCAGTTATTGGAATAGAATAAAGATCTTAAGCTGACCATCTTATGTGAAGATCATTTGAATGAGAATATATAAGACATCAAAGTACTGGAACAAAAGATTGTATCTTACCATGTAGGTCAATTGAACATTTGGAAGATAGATCATCATGTAAAAAACCATGGCAAGGGAATTGTGAATCAAACTGTGAACTGTAAAACAATATACCTCATTGGAAGTCCTGTCCAATAGAGATATAATGTGAGGTACATATTAAATTGATTTTGTTATATATTTTATTTATTGACATATATTCATGTTATCATTTTGGCACATAGTCAATATGAAAAAATGCTGTGTGTTACATATTTGTTTTCCAATATGTTCATTGATGTATATTCTATATTTTACACTTACAGCACCTCTCAGCTCTTACCAGTCATATTTCAAGGACTTAGTAGCCTTGAGCTCATCTGCTAGGCAATGTTTACTAAGATTTCAAAGGTGCGGTATTTCTGTGATTCAGAAGAGGCAAATATGTTTTCAATAAAATTGAGTATTGACATTAAACAAAGACATTACCTTCAGTTTAAGATCTTCTATTCATTAAACAAATAGTTATGAAAAGTAAGCCCCAGAGTGGCAGTCATGTATACTTTATTAAGCTTAACATAATATGGGCTGTATCTTAGTTATCCATACAGATATCATAATATCTCAGTCTCTCTCACTGTTACCCTGTGGGCTGGATCAAGTTCTTAGAGATGAAAGGCTATCCTGGATAATGTAGGATGTTCAGCAACAGTTTGGTCTGTCCACTTGTTGCCAATGGCAATCTTCCATTTGGGACAAACAGAAGCATTCTCATACGTTTCTGCATATGTCTTGGAGTAAAATCATACATATTTGAGAGACACTGATATATGAAACATGTAGTAAAGCCAAAAAGCTATCAAACAAAAAAGAGGGGGATCTCAATGAAACACGTAAGGAAATATTTAAATAGACTTTTTTTTAAAGAGAGATTTTCAAATAGTCAAAGCTACAAAATACATTAAAATATTCTTGATGGAACCCATACCTAACAACACTGCTTGGGTAACCAAGAACCTGAGACTATATAGCTCAGGGACCTCAGGTAAATCCAAATACTAATACTCTAAAAAAGATAGATAGATAGATAGATAGATAGATAGATAGATAGATAGATAGATAGATAGACAGATAGATACAAAATAGATAGATAGATAGATGATAGATAGATAGATAGATAGATAGATAGATAGATAGATAGATAAAATAGCAATAAAATGATTCCAATGATATCCTGATATATTCATAGAACAGTGCCTTGCTCAGCCATCATAAGAGAAACTTCCTTTTGTAGCAGTTGAGAAGAAATGAAGAGACCCACAGCCAGACATTATGCAGAGAGTTAGAGACCTTGGATCACTTAGCCCTAAATGGGATGTCTCTATCAAATCCTAACCCTCAGGGCTCAGGTAACCATATTGAAGAGGAAGCAGTAATAATACAAAGGCCAGAGGAGATTCAGGACACTAAGAAATCAAGGTCCTCTAACTTGATATATTAAGGCAAAGAGACGGAGGTTGCATGCACAGGGCCTACATGGGTCTGCACCAGATAGGATCCTGGAGCTGAAGAAGTGGACAAGAGCCCCCAAATCTGACCCAGAAATTAAAATTGAATCTAATTATTTTATTTTTATTTTTATTTTACGTGTATATTCTTTTCTTCTCTCCTTTTACCTTACAAGTCCTTTGCGTATATATTTATGGCACCCAATTTAGTGTTTTTATGGTCTTCTTGAATGTGCAAATGAGTGGGTCTCTGTTTCTTGTATGTGCAAGTGAGTGGGTCTCTGTATCTTGTTCCTTCTCTTGGGCTTTGTTCCTTTTGTTTAGTTAGTCCAACTCTGATGTGACAGTTTTTGTTTCATCTTATTATATATTATCTTATTATTATTCCTTGGAAGCCTGTTTGTTTTCTAATGAGAGAAAAAAAGGGAGTGGATCCAGATGGGAGGGGAGGAGGGGAGGACCTGGGAGGAGTAAAGAGTGGGGAAATCAGGATACATATATGAGAAAATAAAACTACTTTCAATTAAAGGAAAAAAATTATTTTAATAAAAACTTATTGGCCTCATAATTCGTTCAAGGAAATACAAACTAAATCCACAATACAAGTACTGCCAAAAGAATGTCTCATTTGTACAGTAGAAACTGGGGCCAGAGGAGGTCCTAAGAACAGCTGGAATCTTGTAAACTTGTCAGGGGAGCATTTATTTGCACAACTGATTTGGGAAGCTTACAGCATTTACTGAAGCTGAGTACACCATGCCTAACTACACAGCATTGCATACAGCATTTTCAGTACATACTCTTATAAATACAGCACAAATGTGCTCCAAGAGACAAGCACAGCATAATTTATAGCATAATTACTTATAATAGTCAACAGCTCAAAACAACACAAATGTAAACAAATAATTGATGATTGTTCTTAAAGTAGAATATTTTATATTACAACAAGAATGAACTGATTTTTGTAATAACATTCATTAGTCTCACAATTGGAATAACTAATAAATAGGTCAGACAATGTACCAACATATATGTACATATACATATGTATCTATATACATATATGTGCATGTGTGTGCATTTATCTATATATTATTATTTGGATATGAAATATTCATACAGGCTCATAAGTTTGAGTACTTGGACCTCGCTTAGTTGTGCTGTTTTAGGGATGATGTCAAAACTTTATAAGAGGAAGTGGCCTTGAAATTTGCAACCTCCCCCCATTCCCATTCTGCAATTCTGAGGGCTCTGGAATTTCTAAGGGCAGTATAGGACATGGAGAATGGGAGCTTGGAAGCCAAGGCTACCTGTCACCTGACTTGTACTCTGGACTTCAATGTTCTCATTTCTGAAAGAATAGCTCAAGTCATTTTTACATTCAAGTATCTTGTATAAGGAAAATATGTCCCTTATTATGAGAATTCAAATATATAGCTTCTTATTGATAAAATAACATTGAAAAATTGAAAATCTCAGTATCTTCAATATGCTAATATGAACTATTTGAATGAAGGAGTTATCTCTATGAGGCAAACTTAGATTTATTAATAAATGGAAAATTGACTTTTATGAAAATTATTATTATATTTTAAGACAACTCATATTTAGAAACCTAGAGTTTTAGAAAGAAGCTTATTTGGAAAATGAAAAATAATATATATTTCCTGAAGTAGTAAAAACACAGGAAAATGTGTGGAACCTGCACAACAAATGTTGACTCAGCGAGTGAATGAATGACATGTGGTATGATCAAAGTCTTTGAATCTTGGGTCACATTTACCATCCTTTACAGACATCAGTCCCATTTTCTGGAAGAACAGCTCTCCCTCTGTGTATTGCTATGTAGGTGATACCATGCTGTCACTCATGGAGGAGAAAGCACTTGTGTGAACACAAATGGATCACAGGTTTCTGCAACCCTAACAGAGTCCTTCAAAGAAAAGGTGGTAAGTATGGAAGGAAAATGATTAGAGAAGTGTACTTCTAAACCAGGCTTGAAAAAAAAATTCTCTTTATCTTAACCAATTAGCACCTCTTCCCTTCAGTGATGTATATATAATGGTTTCTTTAAACTTCAATGTCACTCTTTTAAGGTAACATAACTGATAGAATACAACACTTTACCGTATATTAGCGCGTCCTTACTTAATCACCAACAGTGAAAAGAACAAACCATAAACATGGACATGAGAGTAAGAAGGGCTATTTTGTCTTATGTGCTTTCAGTAAATCATCCATTTGCCTCTAGCTGGTTCTTCAATAAACACTCTTGTTAACCACTAACCATTCTTTGCTGGTTATTTACTCCCCCGCCCCTTTTTTGTCACATAAACTCAAGCTAGAAGATGGAACATCAATTGAAAAAAATGTCTTTATCAGATTGGGCTGTAAGCTTGTCTGTAGGGGCATTTTCTTGATTAATGCTTGATGTGGGAGGGCCCAGGCCAATACTGGACAGATGGCCCTGAGTTGTATATAAAAGTCACTTAAATAAGCCATGGGGAGCAAGCCAGCTTCCCTCCATGTTCTCTGTTTCAGTTCTTGCCTTGGCTTCTGTCTAAAATGGACTGTGATGGGAATGTGTAAACCAAATAAACCCTCTCTTTCTTTACTATAATGGTCATAGTTCATTAAAGGAAACTGATATAGCAAATATATATATAATGAATATATATGAAATATTAGAAAATATAGTGAATTATTATAGTGGCCTACAGGCTGCAGTCTGGCTAGTCCCACAATGCTGTCTTCTTATGGAAAGATGAAGAATTCGGTTCATCCTTCCAGATTGGATGTCTCAACTGGTCCAGTCTATGTCGGGATCCTGAAGAACTAGGTTCTAACCCCAATGAGAGAATGCCTTAGCTGCAGGGCAGATGAACTTGCCCTCAAGAGTTAGGGCAAGCAGGCAAAAAGCAAAAACTTGCTTCTCCCATTTTCTTTTAATGTGGGTAGTCACCAGAGAGCACAGCCAAGATTCAGGGTGAATCTCCTCACCTCAAATAATCTAATCAGGAAAATCCTTCTGAGGTATGCCAAGAAGTTTATGTCTTGGTTTATTCTATGGAAAGCAAAGTTGACCACTCATATTAGCCATCACACTTCCCAAGTTCCTATTGGTCATTGTTATTATCACAGTAGTAGAAAGCAAATCAGGACACCTTCGAGGACTCTTACTTTTTAATCTAAGTAAAGTCTTCATGCCCTAGAATTATATGTATGAATCTTTACAAGAAGATGAATATCCAGGTTCATGGTGTATCTGAGCACACACACAGACACTTGTGCATATTCCAAAAACTGCCTGAGAAAGTCAGAGAGTAATTAATGGATATTCTTTCTATCTTTCAATCATGAGGGTCCTGAGTATGAATCTGAGCTCCTCAGCCTTGGAGGCAGGCCTCTCTAACTTCATATGTTATTTTAAAAGTTACCACTTATTTAATTAAAGTGGCTATAAATTAATGATAGTATATGTGGGGGGCCGTTCTTGGGTTCCTCGTGGCTTTACCCAGCAGTTCCACATAGAGGATGATTAGGACCACGGGCCTGAGTCTAGGTGTCTGAGATGGTCTGCACTTGGCTATGCTGGGGGAGGAGGTCTTTTGCTCCACCCACTTGGCGTCTCTATAAAAACCCTGGGGCAGAGACAGTCGGGGCACGTTGGAAAAGGTTCCAGGCCCTCTCGAGGCTATCCTTTATTTTCTATCTGTTTATCTCCGCAAGATTCTCCGCAGTAAATCCTTCTATCTAATATTTCCTGCTGCTCACACTCAAGAAAACTCTGGGAAGCTGTGGGGTTGGTGGGAAAACGCCCCACAGAATGGCGCCATGAACAGGGACTAAAGACTAAAGAAAAAAGGAAAAAGGGGACTAAAGAAAAAAGGAAAAAGAAAAAGGGGGGACTAAAGATAAAAAGGGGGACTAAAGACAAAGTAATAGGGACCAAAGAAAAGGAAAATAATAGTTTTATTACAGAGTTTTTGGCAAAAGTGTGGGT
>CABHPQ010137138.1:0-11952 GCA_902168405.1 Peromyscus aztecus
GGATATAGTTACCTTTCCTAGAATTTGACAATTAACCTAAAATTTTTCTTTTCAGAATAAAGATACCTTCGCCCATACCCAGCAGGAAGCAATTTTAAGAATACGACGCCCACGTTCCCAAAGAGGTGGTGTGGGACGGGTGTTTTTTTGGTTTTTTAATGGGTTTTGGGTCTGGGATAATTTTCATTGTTTAGAGGGGTTGGTTACAAGTTGTTATCAAGGGTTAGGAAAAGGTCTAAGCAAAGGAGGTTAGATTTAAGGTTCTTGTTAAAAAAAAAAAAAAAAAAAAAAAAAAAAAAAAAAAAAAAAAAGAAAAAAGAAAAAGACAATTACTAGTTTTAAATACTTTACATTGGATTGGATTGTTTTATATTATATACAAATTATATATATTGAAATTGATATTGTTAGAAAATGCTATATGTATATTTCTAATTGTACTTATACCATTCATTTAACAAAATAATGCAAATTGCTGATTCTTGAATGTTATTATTACCAACTATTAGGATATAAAGAAATGAAAGTTAGTAGTTAGACATTACAATAGAACTTGTAGTCATATTAGGTATATTTTCAAAATTGAGCAGATATATTTTAGATAGACAGGTCATCTTCAAACCCTTCAGAGATCTACAGAAAATGGCATTTAAAATGTTTTAATAACTTAGAAAATTTTTCTTTTTTGTTATGACTATGAGACATGTTGGCTCCTGGCAGTACCAATCTACTTCAGAGAGAATATGGGCATTGAAGAAACTGCATATGGAGTTAACTTTCATTGTGGCAAATGTTAGCCACTGGACAACAAAGTATCCTCGAATCAACTGCTGACAACAGGACAAAATGGACAGACATGAAATAAAGGACTACGGATTCTTGCCAAAACAAGTGTGGTTATGGCTTTATCAAAAGGCATCTTCTGAGGCCAGGACAATATGGCACCATCCCTAAAGTGGCCTTTGCAATCCGGAAAAGGTACAGTGCCCTTTCCTTCGAAGGCAGCTGAACAGGCAGTGGGTCGATGGCTTCTGATGTGCAATGGAACAGCAGCTGAAACAGTTATTCTTGAAGAGTAACCAAGCTCACGCCTCTCAATAACAGACTGGCATTTAATAGAGGGATGTGGAGAAGAACGGGATGCTGAGATGAAGCCACACGTACATAGTCAAGAAGAATGGACAGCTGAATTCAAAAACCATCAACAATTTCCAGAATTTAAAATCCTGAATCAGGACATGACACTAGTGGAATTCAGGTGTTTCTGGTACATGGACTGCTCTCACCCAAGGTGAGGTTGAACTGTTGACCTTGTGTACATCCTACTTCACAAATGAGTCTGTCAGATACGCTAAGCCTATAGGCTGAAGATGATGCCCCAACACTGCGGAGAAACCTCAGGTGACTGTCCAGGCGGCTGGCTGTTTCTGTCAACTCACAATTTTTTTGGAAGTTGCTTGCATGCACTTCTTGTTTTTATTTTTGTTAGGTAATATTATTTCCTTCTTGGGTCTCTGAGGGAGTTGAAGATTAGTTAGTTATAGTCGAAGTTTAATTAGTTATAGTTGAAGATTAATTAATTATAGTTGAAAATTAGTTAGGATAGAAAGGAATTAGGTACATTTTGGACTTAACCAAATTAGGATAAGTAATGGAATTATTTTCTCTGAATTTGTCAAATACAAATGGACTAGACATTGTTTAGGTATTCATCACTTGTATATATTGTATATAGTTATTGTACTTTTGTATATAGTTTTTCTTATTAGTTACAACTTTCCTTTTTTTCTCTTTTTATTAAATTAGAAAGGGTGAGATATAGTGGTATTCTATTTGTACTGAAATGTGATTTTATTTGTATGTTAATAAATAAAGTTGTCCAGAGGTCAGAGTTATTTAGCAAACCATAGGGAAAGCCAGGGCGGTGGTGGTGCACGCCTTTAATCCCAGTACTCAGCAAGCAGAACTAGGTAGATCTCTGTGTGTTCAAGGATACAGTCAGCATTGGAGACACACGCCCTTAATCTCATTACCAACCATAGACCTGGAGGTCTGTACAGAGAGGCAGTGATGAGACAGCCACGTAGTTGGGTTTACAACCAATGAGAAGGAAGAACCAGAACTCTATATAAGTTAAACGCACAGGAAGTAGCTCCTTTTTTCGGAGAGGTTTCTTGGCGGAAGAAGCTAGCCAGCAGCACACGGGTAAGCTCCTAACTCTGACCTCTTGGGTTTTTATCTTTACCTTGGCTCTGTGTTTCTTATTTAATAAAACGGTTAGTTACATCTACACCATAGGGACACTCTTCTGCCACATTACTTCTGTGGTGGCTGCTCCAGGAGCCCACTTTTTCTGAATGCTTCTCCAGAGTCACTTTGCCCAGTTTCCTGCTGCTGATCTCTTGGGTAAGCAATTTGCACTTGAACCCTTGTCTCGGGGTCATGTTCTGGGGCACACACTAGGGGGATGGATCCAAATCACATGCTCCGCAAACATGTATGAAAGACATTGTTAAAATTAGTAATCCTGGGCTCCAAGACGAGTCAGAGAGCTGTGTGTTTTTATTGGACATGGCCCTGTGGGTCCCGGACAGGCAAGAAGAAGCCTTCCCACCTAGCAGAAGGAAGTCTAAAGGAGGCAAGAGTTATTTTCCACTTCACATTTTTCCCTACCTGCAGGACTCCCAGATCCTGCCAGGTAACACACATGACTGCTAATAAATGCCTCCTCATTCTCCTCAGTTAGCAAATTCCAATGATAAATAATTGCTTGAATCAAAGTTATTAATTGGGTCTTCAATATACTTCAGAGTTGAAGTTGGTTTTAATTGTTCCCCATCACTATTAAAATGGAAACGTTTTTCATTGGCTTGTAGTCATCATTGGATACAGAGTTCATTCTGCACCCTTCCAACCTTTCAATAACCCCCTTTCTCTCTCCAAAGAAGTGTTTCATGAACACAGCCCTTCCTTGATATAGTCAGGCAACCAGCGGACACCCAGTAGCTGGTGGAACAGCTCTCCTAGCCATTTAAAAATAAAACTTAGAAGAGAATCAAGTCAAAAATAACAATTCTCCTATTTCCCTGTTAACATTTAGCATACTTGCCCTGAATTGCACTGGTATTATATGTCTAAAGGGCTCCATTGCCCATGAAAAAAAATTCAGAATACGGCAGATAAATCTTAGGTCTCCATCTCTCTAAATCCTAATCCCCTCTCTTCTTCCCAGCGGTATCCTCTATAATGAGTTTGATGTATTCAGCCCTGAAAAAAAAGAAAAGCCATTCACAGGCGCTCGCATATCCATAGGCAACAATGACATCCCCATGTGTGTTTTCCGGTTCACAAATGGCATTATGCTATTCACATCACTCTGCCGCTTGCTTTATTTCATTCGACAATGTGATTTCTGGGTCTATGTCCAAACTGGAAATTCTAGTTGACTTAAAAAAAAAAAAAAAAAACTACTGTGTTCTATATTAAAAAAAAAAAATCCTGATAATGTTCGTGCAAGTTAGTTCCCAATTCTCTTTGCTCCATGAATCAAGGCTGCAGGGAGCATCCTTCTGTATGTGTCTTTGTCCACCTATGTAAAGGGATCTCCAGAGATTTCAGGTGAAGAAACCATGCAGACAATTCTACGGGATGGCATTCGAAGTCAGAAAGGAAGCCACTGTTCAGAGGGATTGTGACAATTGTACCCACCGGCAGCCTATGGTAGTCCCGCTTTCCCCATGTCCCCATCTGCATTTGGTAGTGTCTGACTTGCCAGCCTGAGAAGATACTATATCCCATACCTACTCTGAAACCAGGTTCGTCTCTGGAAGGCTCACTGTTTATTACTCCCACTTCCCCTCAGCTGCTTATGGGAGGGGACAGTTGATAGGGAGGCATATCGGTGTAAGGTGTGGTGGGTTGGGGTACAGGGTTGCAGGGTAGGGTCAGGGCAGAGAATACTGACCAGGGAGGCCAGGATGAAGGTGTAAAAGACAGAGCTGGGTCTGCATTGAGCCTGCAGCATAGGAATTCAGAGCTGGGAAGGAAGGGTTGAAACAGCAGTTAGGAGTCAAACAGGAGTGATTTGACTGATGCACTGGTGTTGGAAGCTGGCTCTCCTGGGACTTCAGAGAGCTGCATGAGTGGATGTGATTCTGGGGTCCAGAAGCATGACAGATATGACCATAAGTGAATGAAGTGAAGGTTAGACCCTGGGTATCCTCTGCTGGCTGCGGCTGGAACAGAGGCAACCGGACGGTGTGCAAAGATGTAGTGATGAGCAGAAGACAAAGGGGTGTAGCCCATCAACATTGAGTACTATGTCTGTGGGACTGACACAGCCCCCCTTTCATCTCCATCGGGGACCTCTGGGTGGAGTCACGAGGGGGTGGAGCACCACTCAGAATTCTAGACCTTCCCAAAGAAGAGTCCTGGTGGCCCTGGTGACCATTTCACAGGGAGACTCAGGTAAGAGAGTTTCTTACTTGAAAGAGGCGAGTCCTAGAATCTTTTCTGCTGGCCTGTCCCCTTTGCATTGAACCAGAAGGGGCACTGGGCAGGAGAAACCTGTGTGATTGGCAAAGTGATGTCTCGAGCTTCACCCACTTCCTTATCCTCTTCCTACTTGCTCTAGACTACCCTAGGGTTAACCCCGGCTTGGTGAGGGTGTGGAGAGGAGGCTGCCTGTGTGTGTGTGTGTGTGTGTGTGTGAGGGTGGATGTTCCCCTAGCTCAAGAGCTGGGGCAAGCACACAGAGAGGGTGTGAGTCTAGCAGGCTGACCACAGGTAAAGGGATTGGGGTGAGAGGGGCAACATATGTAACAACATGGAGGTGCAAGAGAGCTTGGGGAGCTTCAAAACAAATTCTGACTAGAAATGTACATTGCGGCAGAGAGATGGGGGTTGGGAGACGTGGCCATCATCAAAGGAAAACAGAGGCATGGGTTATTTGCCAAACCAAATTTAGTCTTGATTGTGAAAGCAATAGAAAACCTAAGTCGTTAAGTAGGGCGTGCATTGTTAGATATCAGTCTTGGTACCTTATCCTGGAGACTGGAGATGGGAGAATTGCATACTGATATGACAGCTTGGTACTTGGTTTTGCCCAAAGGATTCACATATATCATTGTAATTTTACAATCTTTCCTAAGAGAAAGGTGTAGAAGATAGCTATGGCCATCTGGTTCACGAAGCTGCAGTCCACCAGGGAGGGCATCTTGCTTCTGGGCGTACATCTACTGAGGTCTCTTCTACCTGTTTTGATCTGGGTCCTCTACTGGAAGCATAGTGTCTTCCCACAGACATACATACTTCTTAGGGGTGGTCACAGCAGCCTAGGAAAGTAAGCACAGCCTCATGAACATATTTCAAGTCTCTGATAGTGATGTTCAAGTCCACTAATATGCCCTTTGGCCAAAGCAAGTCACATCATTCCACTGTGAGGTCACAGAAATTATGGGAAAGTTTTATTTGCAGTTGGGACCAGTGTTCACTCCTCACAAAGGGGTTTATTGTTGTCTCCATTTTATAGAGGAGGATAAAGGGACAATTTGTTCCAGGGATCATAGCCGGCACGTAATGAACATGGGATTGATGATCTGCCTTGTGGATTCTTCTTGGCTTTTGTGCTGATGTTATATTGAGGTCCACCATGGCTACTGGTGTACATTCCCTATATACAGGCCACCTGGTTGCTCATTCCTACAAGGGAGGATCCCTTTTGCTGACACAGGGCATGTCCCCTGTCCTGCCTAATGAGTGTGTGCTGACCAGCCAGTGTGAAAGGGTTTCATGCTACACTGAGAAACAAAACTACCTAGTTCTCTGTCTGCAACCAACTCCTTTTGCTATCTAAGGGCTGTGAGACCATGGACTTGGTCCCATCTGAAAGCATCCTTTTGGGGTGGCTTTTCTGGGTCTTGGGTGAGTGGGAGCTTGTGTGGGCACTTTCATTCAAAGGCATGGAGCTGGGCCCAGGGCCTAAGGAAGAGTGTGTTTTGAGAAGAACAATCCCCCTCTGCCTTCCCCACACTTGGCAACAAGCATCGCTGAGGCAGAATAGTTCATTTTATAGATGTCTGCTTCTGAGATATTATTTATTTAGTTAACAAACACTCACAGCACATGCTGGCTCCAACCCTGGCTCTATCCTTTAGTCATATGTCTTAGAAGGAACACCCTGGATAATGGTGAGAGTGTGAGCCTGGGTGGTTAGTCTGGAGTGGGACCCTGCTGTGGTTCTTCAAGCACCCATTACTGCTCAGGATGACTCATGATCCATTGGAAGTGAGTCTGGGGTCATTCAACTAGCTTAGTAGTTTCAGGGGTGGTGGGGGTGGAACGACACTCCCTCCACACCCATTCTGCAAGGCCAGCCTGGGTGAAGCTGGGTCCCCTCTCATGATGTCAGAGGTCATTTTAATCTGCAGTTTTGCTTTTCAAACGTTCTCAGAGCCTTGCTGAAGAAGCGTTGTCTGTTTAATAGGAGTCTAGGGAAAGGTTCTTGTTTATCAAAACACACCCACACAACACAACCACCGAGTTCCTGTTGCCAGAATCAGCCTGAGGCCAAGGTGAGGTGAGGAGATAGAATCTTCTATATTAAAGGAAACAAGATTTTCCCTTGCTGCCTGGTTGCAGGAGCAGATGCTCTGAAGATTGGCGGGAGTCCCAGGGCACAGGGGCATCATCTAGGTGGAAGGGGTGGGGACCAGGCGGAAGTACAGACTCTTTCAACACCTTGGTTCCTGACACTCCCCCTTTTCCCAAGTAGCCACCGATTTGCGCATGCTCAGCGGTGGTTCTGAAAACATGAATGGAGGATCTTGTTCAATCTCCTATCCAATCTCTTCTCTGGTAGGTATTAAAATGCCTGCCCCTCCCCCTCTTTAAATAAGATTCCAGGCTTTGTCCTGCTACCTAGCCTTCCAGGTGCATCTGTGTGCATGTGGATGTTTCTCTGGTCTCAAGGACCCTTAAAGCTAGGGATAAATTCACCTGGACTTTTTTCCTTTCATTCTCTCTTCTGTCTTCTTCCTGCCCCTGGTCTGCTTATTGGTGTCCTCAGATTGTAAGGCCCTGGGGGTCCTCCGAGAAATGCAGTGGCTTTGCTCAGAGTTCTCTCCTGGTGACCCCGCCCCCAAGTTCCTGCTTTCTAGGGTCCGGTTCCTTAAATCTTTTCTGGTCATCTCTGGTCTAGTGTGCTGCTATTTGCAAGTGTATCACCTACTGTTCTTGTTGCTGTGAGCAAGAAACAATTCGAGCAAGCAAGGGTTTAGTCTGGCTCGATGTTTGAGGGGATATGGTCCATCACAGCAGGCAAGGCTTGGCATCAAGAGGATGCCATGCTGGTCAAGTTGTGTCCACAGTCAGGAACCAGGGAGGTGGGTGCTGGTGCATATTTGGCCTTATCATTTTTTCCTTTTCATTTAGCTCAGGAACCCAGCCTGTGGAATGGTGGTGCCACTCACATTCAGAGTGGATCTTCATCCTTGGTTAAACTTCTCTGGATATACCTTCACAGACTCACCCAGAAGTGTGTCTCTTAGGAGATTCTTGGGTTTAAGTCTTTAATCTGCTGGAGTTAGTTTGGGGTGTGTGTTTGTGTTTGTGTGTGTGTGTGTGGTGTATGTACACTCGTGTGTGTTTAACGTTAGATGTTTTCCTTGACCACTTTCTATCTGATTTTTTTGATACAGGGTCTCTCACTGAACCTTGAATGCCTTCATGTGGCGTTTTCCCTGCATCCCCAGGTCAGCCCCAGTGGAATTAATGCTCTCAGTTTTTATTTATATAAGAACATTTTAATTTTCTCCTTAGTTTTGAAGGATAGTTTTGCTGGATCTGCTGGTTTGGATGTGTCTCCCCGTTGCCTTACACCTTACAAGGTTACTGCTGAAAAATCTGCTGATCACTATGAAGCTTCCTTGTATGTGATGGGTCACTTTTTTCTTTTGATGTTTTTAAGATCTTCTCTTTATCTTTGACCCTTAGAGTTTGATTATCGTGTGTCTGGATGTAGGTCTCTATGTAGTTCATTGAGCTTGAATTTGTATGTTTAACTCCATCCTCAGATTTGGGGAGTCTGGGTCATTAGCTCTTCATGTGTCTTAGCCCCCCTTTTAACTTTTAGATTTCTATAATATATGTACTAATATTGTGGGGTTGGTGAAGTTTCCCAAGTCCCAGAGCTCTTCTTCCCAGTTTCCTGCATTCTCTTTCTTTTTTACCCCCTCTCCTAATTCCAAATGCACAGTCTTCAGGAGAGTTGATTCTCTGCCTGTTCTAACCTGCTGTTGAACTATTTAACTATCAATGATATTTAGTACTTTTTTTTTTTTCATTTTAGTCACGGCATTTTTCAGCTCCAGGATGTCTCTGAGATCATTTTGGTGGATATTCTAATTTTGCTCATGTATCATCCTGATTTTCTTTAGTTGTCTATTTATGTTCTTTTCCAGCGTTTTGAGAATTTAGCGTGGTTATTTTGACTTCTCTGTCATAAGTTCAGCCATCTGTATTGCTTTAGGGCTGGTTTCTGGATCTTTATTTACTCATGGCTTGCCATGCTTATGTCTTTATTTACGTGTCTTGGGAGCCTTTGAGCAATTTGAGCATCTAAAAAAACAACCTCCTATCCTAATGCTTAGGGATTGGTTCTTGTGCAGATGAAGGCTTCTGCCAGTAAGCCTAGACAGAGCTCGGAGACCTCGAAAACCTTTCCTGGGGACATGTCCGTGCCAGGGTGTGGGGGGGCTTTCAATAACTGGCTGGACCCTTTCTTTTAGGAGATGCCTCTCTACTGCCCACTGGTGTCTTCATGTGGAATTGCAGAATTTTGCCTTGGGTTCCACCGATGCAGTGGATTCCTATACTGTCATTCATACCAGTGCTTGGGTCTGGAGAGAAACCCCAGGCAGCTCCCAGAGAGACCAAAATATCGAGTGCATGGCTCATTGTTTTGTTTTAGCTTGAGGCCGGAGTCCTGGTACGGGAGATTTTTCTCTTGGTTGTGACATGCTGCACTGGGCCTAGGAATTTCTTAACAGTATACCAGTTGGTGACACTATGAAATAATTATAATATCTTTCTTTACGCAGTCAAGAGTGACTAAGCACAGAGAACATATATGTAGGCAGCTGGACTTTCACAAGGCCGGAGAAGAGAATACATCCTCCTTCTTCCGGCTTCAGCTCTATGGCAGTTCTGCCCCGTTTCTTTTCTTACAATTACCTTCTAGGCATTTTAGGTAGGCGTTGTTATTCCTATTATAGAGAGGAGGTAAGTGAGGCCCAGGGAGGTCGTATCGTGTCCTATGTTATAAGCAGTTGGGGATGTCTACTTTACTTCAGAGTTGTATCTCTGTGTCACACAGACACCCAGTCTTAATCATATGTGTCTTCTGTCACCCCCACCATGCCTAGCAGAGTCCAGGAAGTGTTTAGCACATAAATGGGCTCCAGATGTAACTAGGGAGTTGCAGGGCCTGGCCTTGCTGTTTCCTGCCCTCTGACCTGCCCAGCTCCCTCGCTTGTGTGTCTAACTTCTCTTTTTCCTTGGCTTATGTTCTGGAAGTCTGGGGTACGGTATGCTCCTGAACCTGGGGCAGATAAATAGAAGAAGGATAAAACTGGACACCAGGCTAGACAGCAATTTAAACATACCAGGCAAGAATCCTTCTTTCCTCCTGACAGCTGCTTCTACCTTTGGGAAATGTCACAGTATATTGCAGTTACTCTGAGTCTCTTTACCGCCATCTGCTGGCAGTTAGTGGCAACACGTGCATTTCTGATCACGTCTTATGAAGATAATCCCGTAGGCAGGGCAGACTCTTAGGTCACTTGGCTGGGTTGGGTGGCCATTCGAGAAAGATAAATCTGGAACAGTTGGAAGCGTAGGAGAGGTTTTCGAATCTTCTTTGCTCTTTGGATTTAGGCGATCTGGTTCTGTACAGCTCCTACAACCAGGACTGGAAAATGGCTAGAAATCCAATCTTTGAGCTCACCACACTGGGACAGACTTCTTCATGCCCTAGCACTTAAATGGAGCCTTGATAAAATGCAGGGTGTTGGGAGCATAGCACGAAGGTTCTTGCACCACAGATATCCAGAGAAATAGGAATATTAAGCATGCAGGATTGTCTTTCATATGGGAAAGATGAAAAAAAAAAAAACAACCCCCCCCCACCACAACAACAAAACCTGTTCTAGTATCCATAAATCTGGGAATCGGAAGTAATTAATAGCCTGGTGATCTGTGTTATCCATTGGGTCAGACCATATAAACCTCCTCCAACCAGGACTGGAGGTGGCTAGTAATCTAAATGACCCTTATAGTCACGGCTCCCCAAGCTTCCACAACCAGGACTGGAGATACCGAATATTCTAAATGACCTTACATTATCTGTATAGCAGAGGCTTCCTTAAGCTCTCACAAGCAGGACCAGAGGTGACTAATAGCCCATATGACTTCTGTGCTATCTATATGATCGAGACCTAGCCAGACCCTTCCTTAGGCCCTTAACCTGGTATATGTAGCTTATCTCTAGAACCCATCTTCTTGGAAGAAATGGCATGTACCCTGAGTTGAGTTTCAATGCGATTGTTTCCTTGTGCACCAGGATTGTATTACACCAGGAAACTTTCCCCCAAATTACATTGTGTTTAAATTTGTTGGTAATAAACCACCTGGGATCAGACTCCCCAAAGTCTTGATCCAGGTTGGCGAAGTCAATGTGAACTGAGTTTTCATCTTTATCTCTTTACAGTTTGCTTCCCTGCCTGCTGTGGCCACCTGTAGGGCCCCGGCTTCTGGCGTCCAGTGTGGGATCAACCTTACAATATTCACTCATTCACCCAGTCACTCAATAGTCCACAAACTAACTAGGTAACTGCTGTCACTCCACAAAGCCATCTTTACTGTGGGCTCTGAAGGATCAATGGTGACAGAAGCTGGACAAGTGCCTGGGATGCAGCAGGAACCTCTGTGCCCTCCTCATGCCAAGCCTTCACCAGCTCTGATGTCAGTCCACTGTACCCTCTGGTGACCAGTGCCTGTCAGATCAGGCTCACTTGTCCTCACAGCATCTATGCCAGGAACCTGCTGTCTTTCTGTCCTGGGCCTGTTTCCATTGTGTGTGCCTCTTAGTCCATGTAAGCTTAGCCACACGAGTCAATTGTTAAATTGCACCCAGGATTTGTTTTTAGCAAGATGTGGTGAGAGACATCTAAAAATGTAACTGATTGTTACAAAGGAAGGCATTCACATTCACAGATCCCTAGGTACAGAATGGATGGGATTCTGGAAATGTCAAGATTGGTTTGGGGCCACAAAGGCAAGGGAGAAGAGGGCAGAGGATGGGGAGTTCATCGGAGGGGTGGGAAGGGCAGGTGTTTG
Organism: Peromyscus aztecus; assembly: GCA_902168405.1. Classification (NCBI taxonomy): domain Eukaryota; kingdom Metazoa; phylum Chordata; class Mammalia; order Rodentia; family Cricetidae; genus Peromyscus; species Peromyscus aztecus. The sequence continues at coordinate 11,395 of CABHPQ010137138.1, forward strand.
CACCGTTAGTTAAAGACTGAATAGTTTGAAGAAAATTGGAGTATCTGACTCTGGGTGCTGGGGGTTATTGCTTGGTGTGAGAAAGGAGTTTGGGCTGTGGGTTGGTTGGGTTGTGTATAGAAGGTGCAGTGGCTTCACTATCCCCAGAAACCAGGTAGTTCTCAGAGGGGCAGTCTCTCCCAAGTCAAGGCCTCAAATGTTAGAGCATACAGAATGCAGAAGGCAGAAAAAGAGTCTACACAAGGCACCGCCCCCTCCTCCCAGAGCTACTGGCAGCCAGGGGGACCTGGGAGCTGGTGGGGAAGTGCTCTACTTCCCTGTCCTTCAGGGGACCCATTCCTGGGTCTTCCTTCCTGTTGCCTACAGTGGCTACCGCACACACTTCCCCCTTAGGCCTTCACTCCTGTTTCCTGAGATTCTGCCTGTGCCCCCAGCTTAGTGTCTTGCTATACGTACTGGGGACCCCATATAAGCTACCTGGCCCCTGCAGCCTTGGCGATTCCTTCCTTCTTTCCTTCCTTCCTTCCTTCCTTCCTTCCTTCCTTCCTTCCTTCCTTC
>CABHPQ010137138.1:15851-40541 GCA_902168405.1 Peromyscus aztecus
AGAGAGAGAGAGAGAGAGAGAGAGAGAGAGAGAGAGAGAGAGAGAGAATGATTCTAGAACTGAAAGTATGCCTGGTCATTCCCTGAGGTTCATAGAGATTTACTCCTGGGCCTTCCCATCTCTCTCTTTCCTCTTTCCCTTTCTTCTTGTCCTCCTCTCCTCTCCTCTCCTCTCCTCTCCTCTCCTCTCCTCTCCTCTCCTCTCCTCTCCTCCCCTCCCCTCCCCTCTCCTCTCCTCCCCTCCCCTCCCCTCCCCTCCCTTCCTTCCTCTCCTTTCCTCACCTCACCTCTCCTCCTTTCTTCTTCTCTCTGCCCCCTAATTCTCTTTCCTTATATTCCGACCCCCCCTGACTTGTCAGACTCTGGATATGTGCATGGCCCCTAGGTATAGGAGCAGAAATCCATGAGCAGATCCTGCAGACGCAGCTAGTCTGTGCCCCTTCACAGCTCCTGTGCAGACATGCCTGCATGCTGTGTGTGGCTGTGGTTGCTTGTGGGTAGTGGGTTCTGAAACCACAAAACCCTCCTAATGTGCCCCATCTATGTGTAGTGCAAACAACCTATAGTGCCCAAAGCTTCCCTCTGTTACTTCAGATGTGGTTGACCAGTAGGCCCTGACCACCCAACCATCTGTCATTTGGGCCAGAAGAAGGTGACCAGTCTTCGGCTTCATTCAGCCTAGTGCACGTTTCTCTTCTGTTGCCTCCATATGAGACAGGCAAGCACAGGGGATAGCTTAGCAGCCACGAACTATACCTGGTTTGGGTAGTGCACACCCCTCTTCTAATAATGCACTTGGCAGCCTGGCTCCTTTACCTGCAAGGACTTTGCACACATACCCCTCTGTGAGCAATGCATCTAGCAACCTGCGACCCCCACCTACATTGGACTACACATACACCCCTCTGTGAACAACAGGGAAGTTTCTGTGTCCCCAAAAAACCAAATTTAGACAGTTTTCATTCAAACATATTCCCAATGAATCCGGGTAAGAAGACCCAGATCAGACCTGAGCTGGTTTTTGGTGCATGTGCTTTAAAGACAAACTATGTCCTCAAAGTTAACTTCTAGGGAGAACCCCCAGTTTCCCGCCTATGCTATGAATGATTGGGCATGCATGTGATTAAAATGAGATGCATTATGGGAAGGGACATGTACAGTAGGAAATGATTATATGATCTTATCTCTCAATCAAAGTAGAGAATCAGCCAAACTACACCCCTTTGTAGCCAGCCTCTCCTTCCTTAAAAGACCCCATAAAAAGAGACCCCAGGCTGAAATCTGGGGCCCTTGAGAACTCTTATGGCCCAATGCTCCCTCCTAGTGCTTCCTTATCTCTTCTATTGGTATTCTTGAAATAAACTTTCCTTGATACTTTTTCAAACCCGTAAGAGCTTTTATTTTGAATCTTTGAATAATATTAGGTCAGAAACCTGGGAAACACTTGACCCCAACCCAAACCACTGCTACTATTTAATAGTTCTTAGCTGTGCAGCCTGGGTGGAAATGGGCTGGTAACATCTGAGGATTAGATCTGGTTGTATTTGGATATGGTTTGTCCCCCAAAGGCTCCTGTCCTGGTAGCTTGGCCCCTGGGGTGGTGAAATGAGAAGTAGTGGGACCTTTAAGATGTTGTCCACATCCCATCCGTTCCTCTTACTCTTGCCACACCATCTGCTATGAGGTTCTCCTCTGAGCGGAGCCATGTTCTCGAACATCTAGAACTTTGAGCTGAATAGACCTCTTTTCTTTCTAAAAATTAGCTTGCCTGAGGGATTTTCTTATAGCAGCGGAAAATAGACTCATACAGTTGAGAAGATATGATGGTGTATATGAGGCTCAAGTCTGACCATGTCTAGAAAGCAGTTTGCAAGGAACAGAGTGCCACAACGTGACTTAGCGTGGTCAAGCCCACAGTCCACTCCTGAAAGGGTTATGGGCATGTGTACTCATACACCCTACAGTCCAGGAAAACTGGAATCCTGAGCTGGGTGAAGTCTCCTGTAGGAGCCAAACTCAACCCATGAGACCACAGCAGCAGTGAGGTGGGTGAGCACATACAGCCTGTGCAGCATGGCCTGGATCCAACACTGCAACCTGTCTGGGGCCTGAACTGATGAGGTTGTGAAGGAATGTCCGCAGAGGTAGGTGGGGGTGGCCTGGGAGTCTGGTGGCACCAGTTGTTAGGATTTCTAGCCCCGGCTGCTGGCATCCTTCCTGGCCAGCCCAGTGTACACACATCTGGATGCAATTGTCTGAAGCTGCTGGGGTGGGGCGCAGGCTGTGGCTAGAGACTTGTACTATGCAGACCACACAGGGTCCTTGCTTTCTCTGATACTCAGTATGGGTCAGGAAGGCAGAGGAGAAGGGAAGAAAGGCCTGTGGGAGGGAGGATGTGGGATGTGCCAAGCATGTCTCTTTCGTCTGACTTTTTGGCTCTCCCCAGCACATCTGAAAATCCAAAGGAGGAAGCTGGCGGTACCCTAGCCACACCATGTCTAAATCTAGCAGACCTGCTGCACACATGTTTTTACTTCTAAAGTCATCAAAGGAACTCAGGCCTGGACAGAGCCCTAAAAATACACCAGAACACTGCATGTTCCACCCTACCCTCTGCTTTCTTTTTCTCCAGCGTGACTTCAATGTTATCAGCACTTTGCTCTCTTTCTCTGGGCTTAAGTGGTAGTAGGGCTTCATTCAAAAGTCTATAACAAATAAACTTACTGAGGTTCGGTGGGACAGGGGTGGGGTGAAGCGGAGAGAAATGGGTTGTTCTTTGGCAGAGAGGGTGTTAACACTAGAGAAAGCCCAGCCCAGAGAGGAGCAGTGACTTGTCTCAAGTCACACAGCCAAGATTCACCCTGAAATAATAGATTGCAGGAGGCTTGGAGCTGGAAGCACAGCTCCGTGAGCTGCTTGTACCCTCTCTGGGGTAGCTGGGATTGTGTCTTGCGTGTGAAGGAGCTGCAACAAGGCAGAGCATGGAGACTTTATGGTGGGAGGCAACAGGTACTCCTGGAAGAGAGGAAGCCTGGCCTGGTTGCCTGGACTCAGTTTCCTAACTTGTTCACTTGGTTGTAATGGACCCTCAGGTCCCCATTTGGAAGTAGTAATGCAGTAGGAACAATGATAACACTTGTGGCTTACTGAGTAATCCCACCTGATCTTCTAATTTCAGGCAGGCACTGGCAATTCTAGACGGATGCTAAGGAAACTGAGGCTCAGGCAGGTGAACTGACTTATCTAGGATGTAGAGTCAGGCTCAGGCTCAGGCCTTGGTGCCTCTTACCTCCTTACTGGGTGCCATTCCCTCTGCTCCATAGGCTTGGGGTGAAGGTTCGCAGAGATCTTGGGTGGGGCAAGGTAGAAAGATCGTGTTCACCATTATAATAGCAAAGCCTGTAAGAAATGGAGGTAAAGAGAATCCAGGGCAGAAATATCCTCTCTTCCTGGGCCTCCTCCAGCTGGTCTCCCTTTCCTCCTGGGGCCCCCCACAGCCTCTGCAGCTGAGTCCTAGGCCCTCCCGGGTCTCCTGACTCCCAGAGTACATCAGGGATAACTCTGAGGATGAACTTTGGGAGTGGGCACCTTAGTGCTCACTTGAGCCAGTAAGGCTTGTGGGCAGCCCCACCCTGAAATCTGCCCTTGATTGCTGGCTCTGTACTTTACCCCAGGGATGGCTTAGCTTGCTGGCTGCTGATGCTTTTGCCAATGCAAAATCAGCTCCCGCAGAGAGAGGGCACTTGACCAAGCACCACCCACTTTCTGGGGACTGACCTGCCTAGGTCCTTCCAAGCGACTGTCAGGAGGTCAGGGAAGACAGCCTGGGGCCATTGACCATGACAATCTGGACAGCAAGGACATCACTCCGGGCTACTCTATACTAGAGTTGCAGAGGGCAGAGTTCCTGATTGCCAGCTCGCTTGGGTGAGCTCTTCCTAGGTGATACTGACCAAGGGAATGAGCTAGGGACTTCCCAAACAGTCTTCCCTAGCCTGGGGACCAGGTGGAATCTACGAGGCTGGCTTTAAGCACACTGCTGCCTGCTGTTGCCTGCACATATTATTTTACCAGGTTTGAAAAAAAAATCTTCCTCTGCACTGGGCATTTATCTATCGTAGATGAGATAAGGAAGATGGGGTCGCAGGAGGGTTGAAGCTGGTAATTGGAGGGCAGCTCAGCCTCTGCTTGGAGCAGCTGCGTGAGTCCTGCAGTACGTTGTGTTCTGAGGCGCAGGATGAAACAATATTGGAAGAGAATTGCAGGTTACTTTTCTGGGCAGCAGGCAGAGCATTCCCAGCCTTCACCACCCCGAGGCTCCATTTCCCTCTTCACTCCTAGCTCAGAGGCCTAGGGATCACCGTGTTCTTGGCTGTTGGAGCTTTTTGTGTGCTCCACCCTCTTTGCAGGTTGACTTTAGCTTTTGAGCTTTCTTTACTAAGTTCTCCTGGATGGATAACATTCTGGATGGAGTCTACCGAGCTGTCGGAAGAACTCTTTCTCCAGCAGACTCCAGGCTCTGGCTTGTCTTTAGCGGCAGCTTTAAGGAAGAGGCCTGGTTAGTTCTGAAAAGATGTCTCTGTGATGCTCGTCCTAATTGAAGCTGTGAGGGAGGAAGGATGCTCTTAAAACCCACGAAGCTAAGAAAACTTTCCACTACACCATCTCATGAGGATGGGTTGTCAAGAGGTTCTTCCCCTTGTTGGTGGGTGATACCTCATAACACTAGCCTTTGTGTAGAGCAGAATTCACATTCGTGAACCTGGAAAGTGAGTGCTTTGGGCTTTGGCAACTGACCATCACCTGAGGGCAGAGGCACATCTCTAGTAATAGCTCTTCAGAACTGAGGGGCACACCCTCCACCTTTTCAAAGCTGACCAGATGCAGAGCTAAATCAAATCTCCATGTGTGTCCCTTTCAACACTTCTCCCTGCAGCCACACCTTCTCTGTAGGCTTCTCTTGCTTTTTTGGCATTGTCTCCCCTGTTCTTTGGATCCCATTAGCTGTCTAGATCATCCCTCTTCCTTGACTTGAGGACAGACATGGGGTGGGGGTGGGGGTTCTTCTAGATTTCATTGTTCAGGGATCCTGGACTTCCTCTTGCTGTAAGAGGCAGAGATGTGCCATGGTGGGGGAGGTGCTGTCGGGAGGAACGGGAGAGTTTGAGGCCCCATTCCCAGGAACAGGATACATGGAAGGTCAGGTGAGTGATCCTGCAACTTCCCCAAGATCAGCTGCATGCCTGTTTTGTAGAAATAGCCAAGCTCAAAGTCTCTAAAAAGGGGAATTGATGGGCAGAGAGTGGGATTAGCTGATGTTAAGCTTGGGTTTTACAGTGTCTCTCTTCCAGGAGAGTCAGCAATAGGCTTGCTTCTTTCATCTTCCTGAATAAGCAAGCAGCCAAACCCTAGGAACAGCATGTAGTGGGTAGTTGTTCCAGCTTTGACCTGGAAGTACTGCCCCTAGTGAGGCTTCCAGTAACTGCCACATCTACCTATGACCTGCTCCTGGGGCGGGGCCAAGACAGGAGCCCTTAAGACCTGAGATCCAGATGTGCCGGGTCTCTTGGTTCCTTGTGATCCTGGATGCTGGATGGTAAACTGAGCAGCGTTCTCCAGAGAATACCGCTGGACTGCACTCCATCTCTCTCAGATCCAGCCCTTTTACTGGCTATAAGTTACCCCCAAATAAACCTCCTTTTTAACTACATGGAGTTGCCTTAATAAATCCCCCAATAACAGCAGCTGGGGTTCCATCATGAGTATGTAAGCATGTGTCTGTGTGGGGTAGGCAATATGTGTGTGCACAAGTAGGTGGGAATGCCCATGTGTCTGTTTATTTGGTTTGGGCTGTGCACATCCCTGTCTTCTAACAAAGCACTTACCTGCCTGAAAAACCTTACCTGCGTGTACTATGTGTGCATACCCCACTCTGAAAAATGGAGAAAATTTCTCTTCCCCTTAATGACCATCAAACTTTTATTTAGATATGTTCCCATCATGTCCTGCTTTGGAGGGAAGACTGATTTGGTTGGTCTAGGCTGGTTTTGGGTGCATTTGTAAGAAGGCAAAACTGCTTACTTAAGTGAACATATAGGGAGACTCTCCTGTTTACCACCTTATACCTCTGCACAATTGGCCATATATATGATTAAAATCAGAAGTATCATGGGAGGGGACAAGAGCAGTCAATGACTATTTGAGCTAACCTATCAAATCAAAACAGAGAACTTCCCTCACTACATCTCTTAGGCATCAAGCCCCTCCTTCACTTGAGCTCCCAAATGACAATCCAAGCTCTTAAGTATCTTCACACTTGGGCCAGGCTCTCTTGTGTTTTCTGACTTGTTCTATAGTTTTGTCTAAGTAAAGCTTACTTGACACTTTTACAAATCTATAAGGACTTTTATTTTAATTCCATGAGAAGAAAAGGATGGATGGATGGATGGATGGATGCATGGATGGATGGATGGATGCATGGATGGATGCATGGATGCATGGTTGCATGGGTGCATGGATAGATAGATAGACAGACAGATAGATAGATAAATAGATAGATAGATAGATTATGGGGAGGCTGGATTCATTTGTTTGTCAAGACTTTTAGAAGTCATCCAGGGCCCTTTAGAGACAGAACAGAAGAACGGTGACAGGCTGACTCCCAGGCCTATGGTCTTGGCCATGTGTGAGTGCCTATGTGGCTTAGCTGACAATCACTCCACACTCTGCCCTGTACCTATGAAACTCTTGGAGCCAGTGTTAGGCGACGGCTTTGAGTTCTTGCAGCCCTGCTGATGCTGGCTCTGTCCCCCTTGTGGGTCTGGTGTAAATTAATACCTTCATAAATGTCTTCTTCCTGCCTTTAAGATAGGGTGCTAAGAAACCCATGGATTGTTCTGGAAGCTGGAGGAGACCTTGCAGAAGGATACTCTGTGGCTTTGGGCTTCCTGTGTTTCCTCCTGTGCTCTGGGCAGAGGGGCCACCTACCTGAGACTGAGTCTCATGAAATATCACCTCTAATGACATGTAGGGCCATCACATCTATGTCACCTTTACTTCCTGAGCACTCAGACAGGACTCGGTACCTGGATGTGTTGATGAATGCCATTGGAAATGTGTGTGTGTGTGTGTGTGTGTGTGTGTGTGTGTGTGTGTGTGTGTATGTGTGTGTTTTAAAGCAGGACAAACCTTTTAAAAGTCACACCCTCTTCAAGTGGGAGTAGCATGGCTGTTGGGGCTTAAGCAGACTGGGACTGTCCTCTAGTCACACAGCTGCACAGATCCAAGGTTGATCCTGGTGCTAGGGCAAAAGCAAGGACCCTAGAGGCGGGGAGCATCTGTAGGCTCCCTGGGCTCGCAGAGTCTTGGATACTCTCCTGTCTCCAGATCACTAACTTAATCCCATCTGCAAAGTTCCCTTAAGGTATCATGTTTATTAAAAGTTAGGACACGACTGTCTTTAGCGGGGGTGGTTGTGAGGAATACTACCTCTTCATCCCCCAAATGAGAAGAGACTGCTACTGGTAGGGAAGGGAACCAGTGTCTTTTCAATAGGTTGATGCACAGACCTATTGAGTGCCGACTGTATGCCAGACATCTTTGATCCCAGAGAATTTATGCCCTAATGAGGGACTTGGATAGTGAATATATTAGTATAGCAAATGTGACAAAGTTTGCCGAAAAATCAAGTTGGGGGGTAAGCAATGTCGGGTGAAAGTGAGCATTCTGGGGCAGAGCCTAGAATGAAGGAAAGGAGCAGGGGAGCCATGTAGACTCTGGGGACAGTAGATGTTAATGTTGTATGGGTTGAGCTGCCCCCACCAAGTTATATTCTGATGCTGGCCCATGAATGTCATCTTTTGGAAAGTAGCATCTTTGTAGCTGTAATTAAGGGGTCAGATAAGATGACAGAGGACATCTAAACCCAATCACTATTGAGACCTGGGGCTAGTCTTTTTGTAGAACAGACAAACACATTACTTGGGGCTGCTACACTGATCTATGCAGCTTTTCTCTGTCGCTGTAAACAAAATAAACAGTTACAACTGCCATTTTTGGCCATTCACTGTTTGGCACACCGTAAGCATGTCTCATTTGTTCTCTCATAGCTCTGTGAAGTGGTTTTTGTTATTGCCCATTTCACAGGCAAGAAAACTGAGACTTAATGACTCAAAGTGATAATTGTCTGCACTCTGCTACTGACCTGGGTTTCTGAGACTTGAGCCCACATCATTTTTGCATCCAAGATTATGTTATTAATCTCAACACATCCCTGTTCTACCCTGGAGCAGCCTAAAGGTAGGGACTTCTTTTCCCCCTCGAATGTTTCTAGGTATCCAGCAGAGTGCCTTTCACATAACAGTCAGTTAAAACATATTGATTTTTACATTCGCTAATGATCTCTTAAGTCTTGACAAGAGAGTTTAGTTCAATCAGAACTTTTGACAAATCCCAGACCAATTTTCCCTACTCTGTTGATTTATTTGTTCTGTAAACATTTGTGCAGAGTCCCTGTGTGCCTGGGATAGGCTGCGGTGGTATACATATCTTTTTTTGGTTTCATCCTGAACAAACTCACTCTATCTGCAGTTTGGATACGGCAATGTTTTCACTGGTCTTAGAGTAAAACACCCAAAGTGTCCTCCTATAGGATGGCCTCATGATGACCCAAAATAGAGAGCTGGAAGCCTGATTATTCCACAGGGACTCATGCTTTGGTTTCTCCCACTTGTGGCTTTGGGAAATTTACATGGCTTTGGATCAGCTAGACTCCCCTGGTGGCTATCTGTTCTTCCTCCTTGGTGAACAGGGTGCTTTCCTGGCCATTAAGATGTCACCTGTCCCATTTGATCGTAAGGTTTGGTTGAGAAGTCTTTTTTTTACATGTATAGTAGAGTGCCTCTTTCTTTTCTCTATCTACTTCTGCCATTGTTGATAACAGATTGCAAGAGCCATCAGGTTGACTATATTCTGGGTGCCTTCAGTGACCTCAGAACCCCAGATCAATTGTTCTGAGCATCTCAGTTAATGACTAGAAAAACTACCCTTTGTCTGAGTTAGGATGTATGGGCAGAAAATACACATTTGGTGGCGATGAGTGCTGAGGAATGGGATGTGAGAGCGTCCCTGAGGTTGCCAAAGAGAAAACAACTCAAAGGATGAGATGTTATTTCTTGCCCATCTGCATGCTGTGTTGAAAAACTAGGAGCAACAATGAAAGAGCTCTGTGATAATGCCCAGGCTGCACAGTCTTTCCCCATGACAGTGAATTATAAATGGTGCAACTCCTCCAAAGAGCAATTGAGCATCATGCACTGAACCTTAAACAAGCTCGTGGCCTTTTATCCAGCAATTGCTTTTCCAGGATGGACGTTGGTTAAATCACAGACGCAAAGAGCTTTAGAAGTGAGGTTGCTTACCAGTCGCTATAGTAGCGGAGCTTTGGAAAGACTAAGTGTCCGACAATTGGACAGTGGTTAAATAACTTCCACCAATCATCCATTCAATAGAATGGTATGCATCCATTTAAAATACGCTTGTATGCATTCTTGTTGCTGTGGAAACATAACGATCATGGTACTTGCTTTTATAATGTGCCAGGCACTGTTCTGAGACTTCCCAAGAAATGACTCAGTTAATCCTAGCAACCTTTCCATACAGGCACGATGTCACACTGACATCACAGGGAAATAGCCACCTACTAAGGTGACAGTTCAGGACTTACTTGCCTTTGTAGCACTGTGGATCTTGAACCCCAAATATTTCTTGATCATTTACCACTCTGTTTCTTACTGTGACTACAGAAGAGGAAGAACACAAAACTCTGTCTAGCCAATTGTAATGATTCAGGGAAAGATGTCTGTTACCTACTAAAAAAAGCAGAAGAGGGCTGAGGAGGGGACTCATTTGATACTGTTTGCTGTGTAGGCACACGAACCTCAGTTAGTTTCCAGTATCCTCATGTCCAGGCATGGCGGAATGAATTGAAATCCTAGTGCCGGTGAAACAGTGACAGGTGGATTCCTGGAGGTGCTGGTCAGCTAGTCCTGCCAAACTGGGGGGTTCAGGTTCACTGAGAGACCTAGTATCAAAAAATAAGGTGAGGAGCAACAGAGAATGATACCTGACATTGACCTCTGGCCTTACATGCAATGCACACTCACTTGAATGTGTACCATGCACACACATTCACATACACACACACAGAGCCACATAGCTACACACACAGCTACATACACACACACACACACACACACACACACACACACACAGCCCTCCCTCCCACAGCCACACACACAGCCACACATACATATACTCGTACACACAGCTATGCACACACATACATACACATACATACACAACTACACACACACATAGCCACACACATGCAGCCTCCCACAGCCCCCCCACAGAGATACATGCACAGCCACATACACATACACATGTATACACACATACACACAGTTACACACACACACAGAGCTACACAAACACATACACATATACACACATAGCCATACATACACAGCCATACACACACATACACACACACACACAGAGCCACATATACATACACATGTGTGCACACATACACACAGTTACATACACACACAGCTACACAAACACATACACATACACACATAGCCACACATACACAGCCATACACACACACACACACACACACACACACACACACAGAGAACAAAGACTAGAAAATATCCATTTTCGCATTGCTGTGTCTGTAATGGTGGGCCCTGAGTAGCCGGGTTAGGGGAATGTTTTCTTCTAATTTTGAACTTCTTACAGTGGCTGCTGTAGCTATGCTTATGGTCATACTTTGCCAGAAAAACAAGCAAACAAACAAACAAACAAACCACACACAAAAAAACTTGCCTCCCTGAGTACACAATCCTTGTCAACATTTAAACTAGCAGCACAGGGCAGATCCACCGAAAACTTTGCTAATTGTTGTCTTCCTCCTTTAGGACGGACATCAATAAAGATGACCAGCTACCAGGTTTCCTTAACCACTTCCTCCTAAAGACAAAAGATCTGGATGATGGCCCATCCGGTAAGATGCTTGTCCTGCAAGCAGAAGGACTTGTGTTTGAACCCCCAGCACCAATGTAAAAGCTAGGCATGGTGGGTCAGGGCTGGGTGGGGGAGGGGTGGATACAGGAGGATCCCGGGGGCTTGCTGGCTAGCCTGGTCTAGCTAAAGCACAGCCTAGTTGAAGTGGTGAGCGCAGCCACCTAAACACACTTGCGCAGCGCACACGTGTACACCACAAACACGAGAGTGTTGTCAAAGGGGCTGGAAACCTGGGTTAGGACAGCCTTTCAGAACCTCAGATGACGGTCTGCCATGCTTTCATACCCACTCTTTTACCAAATGCATCTTTTCTTTGCCATCCATCCGGCTCCTTTTCAGTGGTGAGCAAATGGACTGAATTTGGTAACACCGTCCTCTCTGTGGTGAAAGCAAGGAGGAAAGGCTGAGGGAGTATCTGTGAGCCAGTTGCCCTGCTCCTGGTTGCCTCTGAAGAGAGAAACAAAGAACCAAATGCCCCTGCACCGCCCCCTCTCCGCCCTCCCGCAGTGCATTGGGAGTTAGCAGACCTGAGGTGTGAATTCTCTTTAGAGGCAGGTTTTGGACTTTCTTCCCTCTAGGATCTCATAGAAATGCACCATTGGGGCTACAAAGGGGCCTGTAGATTGTGTAGGGTATTGTCTGGTCTTCCCTTCCCTTTTCTCAGCAGTAGACTGCTTCAAATGAATCTTACTCCAGAAGCAGGGCCGAAAAAATGATGTTGACTGTGTGGCCTCAAGCTTCTTACAGATAGGGGCTTGTTTTATGTAGGGAGGTTTCTGGATGGGCCCCTTGGGGGAAAGATAAGATTGTGGGGATAATAATCTGTAAGGAGGCAGACACAGAGAAGGATTGCTTTTGCTCAGAAATAGCAACTTTTGGAATGGGGATGGGGTAGGGGCAGGAGTAAGGCCTTGGGTATCAAGGCAGCTAGGAAAAAAATACTTTGAGGAGATATCCAGTGCCCCGTTTCAAGGTCTCTGTGGTGCTGTGAGGCCCACCTTCACATTTTCAAGCCGTTTCGTATTTCAAGAGTCACCCCATCTCTTTAGATTAGAGTTGACTGGCAGTTGGATCCACCTACTTTTTAGGGTCATGAGGACAAGGAACCAGAAAGGGATGGTGGTGGTTCTGATCTCCTTTGCAGATAGGTCCATTCTTTCTCCTTCCTGGACTCTGCTCTGCATGACAGGTGGATGGGCTTAGCCCGTGAGAAGCATTCTTGGGAGCCTGGAGGGGGAAGAAGCAGAAGCCAGAGGGGCTCTCCTCTCAACTTTGCCTCTGGTAGAGTTCCAAGGCAGACTTTCGGCAGTTCTTTTTTGTTCTTCTTCTTTGAGACAGGGTGTCACTATGTAGCCTTGGCTTGCCTAGAGCTCACTGTGTAGACCAGGCTGGCCTCGAACTTACAGAGATCTGTCTGCCTTTGCCCTCCGAGTGCTGGAACTAAAGGTATGTGCCACAGTGGCTGACTCAGGCAGTTTTTATGTCTCTTTTTGCTTCTAGCTCCTACTAATATAGAGATCCAACTTCTCTTGAGTGACCACAGACCCAGCCTGCAGTAACATCACCTCTTTCTTTTGGCCCTTCAGCCCTGGGATTGTAGCTTCCTTCTCTGCCTGTCTTATATCAAAGTCTCCTGTGCTGTGGGATGTTCTGTATGGCAAATGTGTTGCTAATAAAACACTGATTGGCCAGTGACTAGGCAGGAAGTATAGGCGGGACTAACAGAGAGAATTAAAAGAACAGGAAGGCGGAGGGAGTCACTGCCAGCTGCCAGCCACCACCAGGACAAGCAGCATGTAAAGATGCCGGTAAGCCACGAGCCATGTGGCAAGGTATAGATTTATAGAAACGGATTAATATAAGATATAAGAACAGTTAGCAAGAAGCCTGTCACAGTCATACAGTTTGTAAGCAATATAAGTCTCTGTGTTCACTTGGTTGGGTTTGAGCGGCTGTGAGACTGGCAGGTGAAAGAGATTTATCCTGACTGTGGGCCAGGCAGGAAAACTCTAGCCACACTCCTGGTTGCTTTAACAGCTCTCTTATGAGCTTTTGGATTAGTCTGAGTGTTCTAGCCTGCTAAGACACACACACACACACACACACACACACACAGGGAGAGAGAGAGAGAGAGAGAGAGAGAGAGAGAGAGAGAGAGAGAGAGAGAGAGAGAGACTCTACACAATTATGGGTGCTGGAGAAAGACCCCAGTTCTGCAATAGACTGAAGACTAACTAGCTAGTGGGATAGCTGCCATGTGAGTCCCAGAGCTTTAGAACTAGGAGCCCCAATGATGTGAGGGGCCCTTGGTTTAAGTCCAAAGGCTGGAGATCAACTTTCAATCCAAAGACTTTCACACACAGAGTGCATGTCCCTTACTGTGATAAATTAAATTTCCTATTTTTTGTCACTCTGACCAATATAACTCGAGGGAGGAAAGGTGTGTTTAACTGCTGATTTCAGGTGGGTGTATATGTGCAGTTAATCCATCTAAATGTGGAAGGCACTGTGGGTCCCTTTGTCTGTGGTGGCAGGAGCCTGTGGACTTGGAAGCAGAGACCATGGCCAGAACCAGGGCCAGGTCTGACTTTCAAAGGCCTGCCTCCAGTGATCTGCATCTGCTAGCCAGGTCCCACATCCTAAAGGCTTCATAGCCTTCAAAAGAATGCCACATGTTGAGGATGGAGCTCTTAAAAACACATGTGGGGACCATTCCAGACTAAAACCTTAGCAACTAACCACCTTTTTGTCCCATTAGGGCTGTAATGTAGAGGGCAACATGCTTTACTTGGTATACTGAATCAAATGTTGATTTTATCAGGAAAAACAATCTCATAGACATACCCCAAACAGCATTTAGCCACATATCTGAGCACCCCATGATCCAGTCCAGTAGACACATGAAATTAAACATGAGACTTGTTCTTTGAATTTGTCCCATTGCCATGATCTCTGTCTGTTTCCCTGGTTGGACTCTGCCTGATGCAGGTATGAAAGAAAGTTTGTCTGTGACTGGATGACTAAATAGATAAATGCCAAATTCAATGATATTTCTCAAATCAGGAGTCATCAGTGATTGAATGATGATGTAAGTTACTATAGTCCCATTTGCAATGAATAGTAACATGACAGTGTGTATCTTATGGACTTATTGTTCATATCTAAATTAAGATCTACTTCCAAAATATAGGCATAAACTCTGGAAGTATTTATAAAATGAGCTGTTAATATTAAAATTTCATTAATTGCTAGAATTGTAAACTATTGCAATAATTAATTTTACTGATGAAAGTTTATTTTATTTATTCAGTCATCTTCAAATATTTTCAATCAACAAATAAATGGAGAGATAGATAACAGTTAACATTCAAATATTGAGAGAATAAACTCGATAACTTTAGGAAGAATATTATTTCCTTTCTGAGGCAAGCAATATTTATAATTTTAAATAATAATAAAGAACAGAATAAAAGGAATTAGATTGTATCACGGTTACAACATTTGTGGAACCTGCATTCATAACATTAAACAAAACAAGCTTAAATAACTGCATTTAATTTTTAGCCATTTAATCCTATCTAGGAATTCTATCTAGGTCATGAGAATTTCAAGAAAAATATTTAAATTTTTTTGATATCTTGAGAGAATGAATTGGAAGTGAAATGTCACCTTTGATACTTCAAAACAAGAGGAAAAAATCTCCCAAATTATGTGTAATATTCACAGCAAATCCGACCCAGATGCAATAAGGATATAAAGAATTAGAGAAAGAGGAGGCGACCCAGATAGTAGCTTCTCCTGGACCTCAACAGGGAAAGAACAGTTATTTAATATCACAGATTTGAAGTGAGGTGCTAGGACCACCCTAACTGCTGACAGCCCAGAGGGGTTATCGTTCCTGCCTCAAGACAGCCTCCTCCAAAAGTGACAGCAGAAACATAAAAGGTAAGTTTTAATAATAATAATAATAATAATAATAATAATAATTACTCTGTTTTTATTTTATTTAGTTTCTTAGGATAGGGTCTCATGTAGCCCAGGACAGCCCAGAACTCACTGTGCATATAGCTGAGGATGTCCTTGAATCACTAACCTGCTTCCATTTTTTAAGTGATGGCATTAAGGTTTGTGCCACTGTGCCCAGGTAATCATAGCAAATATGCAAAATAAAATGCCAGAATCATTCCTGGCCAGAACCCTCTTCCCCAGTCCCAGCTGTCCTCACTGGCATAGCAGTATCTTTCCAGCCTAGAAGCACCCCTGCCCCAAGAGAAACACCTCCCGCCTTGTACCCTGCCTCTGCTAGGCAGAGAGCCTCAGCATCAGAAGCAGATTCTCTGGATCACAGAGCAGCAGCTGGAAGAATAGCAAACCCCAGTAGATTGAAGTCTTCTGAGGCTTGAGCCCATGGTCCCCAAACAAACTGTGAAGTCTTTATTTGTTAAATAAATTTGTTTGCCACTGACTAGGTACCAACACTTACAATCTACATCTCTCCCCTCTTCCTTAATCTAATCACCACAAACATCTGCCTTCTCATTTTCCAGAAGAGAAAGCAAAGCTCACACAGCCCAAGTAATTTGTCACTTGCCCCAATCCGTAGGGCTGGTAAATGGCAGAATTTGGGCTTGAACTGTGATCCTGCTGACTGCAATGCATACACACCCTTTCCCACACTGGCAACAGGCCTTCTCCTAGGATGTTCAAGGCCATGAAATCCAGCTTCCTTATTTTACTGATGAAGAAAGGAAGAGGCTCAAGGTCAACACCCAGAAGGTCAGCATCATTGGGGGTTAATTTCAAGTCTGAGCCCGGGGCAGTGTAGCCAGAGCCAAATCATATCAAAACAATATCTGTGTGTCCATTCTTCAGCACCATGCTTGGGATATGTCGAGACAGATCCTGCAGGCTTTTGGAGCTCTCCACAAGTCACTGAAAAACAGTCCATTTGTTGCCAGTTGGAGAGGAAAATGCTGGTTGCTTTTTAATTTACCTTGTGAAATGGCTGCTGCTGGGCATGTTCGAGCTGTGTATGGCCAGTAGATCACAGGGCTGAGAGCCAGGCACTTTGGCCCGATCCCTGCTCTGGATGTGACATGGGTGTTTGAGACCATTGTCTGAAAACAACTTAGCAAAACTCTGAGCTTTGTCACGCACGCTCAGGAGCAGGCTCTTTGCTTCAAGGCATTTTAATTACCCAGTGAAGTGGTAGCAGGGGAGGCAGGCCAGGCTTGGAGACCTCAGTAGTTTGGCTGGAATGAAATGGCCCAGATGTTGTTGCTGCCTCCAGCCCCTCTCTGCCCTGAAATGTCCGGCTGACACTCCAGAGTGCTGCTGTCCAGTAGAAACATAACAGGAGGCACACATGTAATTTTAAACTTCTGTAGCAGCTGGCTTGAAAAAGCTAAGGGATTTGGTAGGATTAATCTTAACAATCTTTTTTGCGTATTCTAATACAGTTGTCTCTTAGAGTCCGTGGGGGATTTCTTCCACGGCATCCCCATGTACAGAAATCTATGGTGCTCAAGCCCTGTGTAAAATTGCATATAACCTACATCATGTGCTTTAAATAATCTCAAGATTATTTATAACACCTCATACAATGTCCAAGTTATGTAAATAGTTGAAATTGTATATTGTTTAAGGAATATGTAGATATATCTTCTTGGTATTGGACATGGAACCCTGAGCCTCATGTATAATACACACTCTACACTGGACTACGCCCTTCCCCAGGCTGTTTAGAGAATGTCGACCACAAAGCAACATGCCTCTATATGGTCTCTATCTGTATGTAGCACCGCACTTTGCATCTTCCTTCTCTACTCAAAGGCTTTTAGCAACTCCCAGTATTGGACTGTTGGAACCAGCCATGCACTGCAGCAATTCGTGTGTCTTCCTGTCTCCCTCTCCAACAGAAAGGAAGAGTTTTTAATAGTGTTTGGTAGGGCATTATTGTGTATCTATTATGCCCAAATTTTAAGACTTTGGGTTCCCTGAGCTATGTTAATTTTATTTTCTGTCTGTCCCCAATACAACTTCCTGGGATAGAAGAATGCATCAGGCATTGTGTATGGCTTTATATGATTTATCTGATTTCATTATTGAGATAATTGCAAAAGGAAGGCATTTAAGCAATGGAAGAATGGGGGCTCAGAGCAAAAAATTCAAGCCAGGTCTGCTGATTGCATGTTTTGGGGCTGGCTGCCTTGTGCTGGGCTCAGACTCAGTGTAGGATCTCAGAAAGTGCACGGATCTGAAGTTTTGAGCTGCTGTGTGTCATTCTTCCTTGGGCTGAGCAGTAGGCAGATGGAAGCTGCACAGGATGGAGCTGCCTCCTGCCTCTTGTTTCCTTTCTGATCCCAGCTCAGGCTTGTAGGAGTGCTGACCGTTGCCTTTGTGGGAGCTAGGCAGAGCAGAACCAGCTCTCTAGGCAACTAGGCAGCAAATTGGAAGGGCAAGTGTGATAAATGTCTTCGTGGTGTCACACTCTCTCATATGATGCTGATGCTGGCGCTCTGCCCTTGGGTTTCCCTAGATATGGCTATATTTATGAGATGCATGATTCACCCTCACTTATTGCCAGAGAGTATGATGTTGTGCCTTGGTACTATATCGAAAGCATAATGAAAATAAAGATGTGCTACTAATAAAATGTCAATTAGTATTACAGGAGAAAGAAAGAAAGAAAAGAGAAGACTGACGTATAGCTTCTCAGTGATTTCTTTCTAATTAGCCAAATAAATATGCAAGCCTCCCACTCGGGTGTGCGTTTGTTTGCTTTAGAACACTGTAATTACATCTCCACCCACAGCTTTAGAAGCTTCTGGGAACCGGAAACTTCCACACAAGGGCTTTGGCTAAGAGGAAGTGAGCCAGCCAGTTTGAGCTGGGCTGAAACTCCCTCCTGTCCACTGGTGTAAGTTTCTGGAGTATGGAAGCTGTACTGAATAACTTCTGTCAACCTGACACAAACGAGAGTCACCCTGGAAGAGGGACCTTCAACTGAAGAAGTGTCTCCATCAGACTGGCCTGTGGGTATGTCTGTGGGGCATTTTTTTTTTTTGATTGCTGATTGATGGAGGATGACCCAGGCTACTTTGGGCAGCGCCATCCCTGGGTAGATGGGCCTGGGCATGGAAAACAAGCCAATGCGTAGTGTTTCTCTGTGGTCCCGGCTTCAGTTCCTGCCTTATCTTCCCTCAGTGATGGGCTGGGACCTGGGAGCTGTGAGAGTAGATGAACCTTTTTTTCTTCAAGTTGTTTTTTAGTCAATTAATTAATTAATTAATTAATTAATGTATTTATTTATGTGTATGTGCCTGAGAGTATGTATGTATGTACATCATGTGTGTGCAGGAGCCTGTGGAAGTCAGAAGAGCCATGGAATCCCCTGGAGCTCGAGTTACAGACGGTTGTGTGGGTGCTGGGAACTGAACCCTAGTCCTCTGCAAGAGCAGTAAGTGCTCTTAACTGCTGAGCTACACTTCTCCTTCCCACACCGATTTTGGTCAGTGTTCTACAACAACAAAAGCAAACCAGAATGCCTGTCATCCCTCAAATGTTTTGTGTGGCTCCCTTGATCTTTCTGACAAGTACACCAGTTCCTCTCTGTACAGAGGAAAGGGAAGTAGGAGAGGACCCTAGAGAGATGAATTGTGCACAACTCTGAGCAGCGTTCTGAAATCTCTAGCCCCTTGCTTCCCCTTTGCTGGAAGGAGGATGGCCGAGCCATCCTGACCCCAAGGTCACATTCATCTCCACTGCAACTGACATCATGCTTCGTCTCTCCTGTTTGTCCACAACTCCTAGATTATTAAAAAATACATCACAACTTCAGTTTACATTTAGTTTGTAACTATTTCTTCCATTTTGGGGTGTGTTAGGTTATATTTTGAGAACTGTACCTCTTCATACAGCTATGCCATGAAGAGAGTAGAATGCGTATACAACTAATAAATATTGATCCACAGGCTGGTAATGTGTCCTGAGAAAACTTGTTATCAAAAAGATGCTCAATAAAAGAAATGGAGAGACAGCCGGTTCAATGAACAGGGGCTGTTAAGATGAATAATCTGGCATCATAAGACCACTTTGGGGTCCTAATCTTTCTTCCTGTTAAGTGTATAGCTTGGACAATATTTAACCTTTCTTGTTCCAACATAGGGCTAGTCTGTTTTTGTGGGCTTAAAATTTTTATTATTTATTGTGTGTGTATGAGTGTGTGCTCACACACTCACATATGTGTGTGTGTGCTTGTGTGTGTGTTGTACAAGTGACACAGCCTGAGTATGGAGGTCAGAGAACAACTTTTGTGACAGCTCATTCCTCTTTCACTGTTTACATGGGTTCTGGGGATGGAGCTCAGTTGTCAGGATTCCACAGTAAGCGCTTTTGCCTACTGAGCCACCTTGCTGGCCCTTGGGGGGCTGTTTTTAAGGGTGATGATTCTGAAGGCCAATGACACAATGCATGTGAACAGAACTGGGGAATAGCATCCTCTGCAGAAAACAAGGGACAGATTTGATGGATCTGAATTCCAAGAAGCAGGCATTCATTCCATGAGGAGCTCAGCAGACAGCTTCAGAGAGGTCAGGCTTCTCTCAAGGATGCACAGCCAGCATGGGCTAGTGCTCAGTGATCAGCCTCAAGTTTATGACTTTTTCTCCATGGCAGTCTATTCCTCACCACCTGCAGTTGTGGGCTTGGGCTCATGCCTTGTTCTGTAGTGTGTCTGCTCCACATTTTTCCTCTGTATCTTGTTGCTAGCCTCAGCTAGATTTACTCACATATGATAACCATTGACCTTCTGTAATAAAAGGAATCGGCATCCAAGGAATCTATTTAACTCATTATTAAAGATCATTTCCTGTTATTATCTCCCCTGTAGCAAAATTAGCTGTTAACTCTCGTGTTAGCATAACCCAGCCAGTATTACTGGGAAATGAGGGGAAAATCAGTTCAGTGATATGTGGGCTGAGCCCAGGGAATTCCCTATCCTTGGTGCATATTAACATTATGCCTTAGAAGTTAAGGGAATGTTCTGTTAAGTGGAAAAAGAGTTGCAGAAATTTTACTTTCAAAAGTCAAGTTAAAAGTTCCTTTTTTTCCCAAGTCAAATTAATTTTTGTCTCAGGGCAAGAAAAAGTAAATTAAAAATCACAGACTGCCTCCTCCTCCCAGGCCCCATCTCCTCCTGGGTTTCCATCCCTCTTGGCTGGAGTTTCAGGTTTCACTGGCCCAGTTTGGGCCTCAGAGAATCCCCAGCCTCATCAGGTTCTGCTCCAGGGAGCCTCTGACTATGGCAAGGTGAGGAAGTCTGCCCTTCTTCTGTCTTACCTTCCAGAATCTTCTCTTCCACCTGAACATGTGTACTATGATGTGGAGCAGGACCAACATCTGGGCCTATGGTTTGGGGATGCTGGCCTCTCCTCTCTATTCTGAGCAGTGAGGTATGCCCAGCTGTGAGAGGGCAAGCAAGAGGTGAGAGGTCTGTCCAAACAGCTGGTGGTGAGGGCTGCACATGTGCACTGGAAGAGTATGCTTCCTAGTACCATGCCTGTGTGCCTGTGGAAGACACTCAGCAGCCAGGGAGCCACTAGATTTGGAACAGATGGCCATAGGGTATTGCTTAATCTCCTGGTGACCATAAGATTATCACCCTGTTGCTGGGTTCTGCTTTCCTTACCTGGATCTTTGCCAGCTCTGGGGCTCTGGTGAGGTTCAGGGGAGACCTGGAGGCTTTGCCACTGCAGGATCCAAGGTCACAGGAGAGCCTGAATTGTTGTGCTTGGCTAGGAGCTCTGAATGTAGGCAACCCCTGTGGTGTTTGTTCTGTGTGCTGGGAACCCAACTAGACTCCTAACACATCTGCTGTGGGACGTGTAGGTTTTTGAAGCTGGTGATTCTCATGAACACTAGAGATAGAAAAATCCCCCAAAGCCAGGACATTGTGTGATCCAAGAGCTCAAGAGGGTGGCCAGCTTGGGCTCATATGTTCAGAATCTTCTCAATTTTAGCACTGAAGTCCTGGACTCCGGAAAAATCCCTCACACCCTCAAAATGGGATATCAGGTCACTTAGATATCTCCCTGGATCTGGAAGGGTAGCTCAGATAATAAAATGCCTACTGGGAAAGCATGAAGACCTGAGTTCAGTCCCTAGAACCTATGTGGAAAAGCCAGGCACAATGGCATACACTTGTGGTCCGAGCACTGGGAAGGCAAAGCCAGGGGAATTCTTGGTGCTCAACCTGCCAGCCTAGCTAGGTCAGTGAGAAAAAACAAGGGTGGATGGTACTTGAGGAGCATCTGAGGTTGACTTCCATCTACATATGCATTTGTGCACACATATCTATCCACTCCTGTCTACTCCTGCCCCCCCCCCACAAGATAGGAGGAAAGACCATAGAGTAGACTGTGGTTCAAAGTCAGAGGGTCAGGGGGTGGTGTACTGTCTTAACATGGACCCAGCTTTCTAGCCAAGGACAGAATCAGGGCTCCAGTCATGTGTGATATATATATATATATATATATATATATATATATATATATATATATGCGTCCAAAGAGATAAAGTTTTCTTTCGGCTCATGTCATTTGTTGGTATCTGACTTACAGTTGTTCTCTGTTAACTCCATTATCTTTAATTTGCTAGGAAGCAGCCAACAAGAAACCTCTGGACACTTTCTCTTTAATGAAACACAATTTGATTACAAATCATCACCATTCCCCAGCAGACAGCCTTTTCTGGAGGGCTTCAGCTTGCTGCAGCCATACCTGTATGATTTCTGCATCTCAGTGGAGCCCAGTGGGGGCTTCTAAAATCTTCTACCAGGGGATGGCTCCCAGCACCTCGACAGCCTATGTATGAGTGCCAGGAAATGTACCCTCCCTTGTACTTTCAGGGATAATGGTTCTTTATATCCCCACAGGATACAGGGATCCAGAAAGCCATGTAGGTTCATCAAAGAATCTTGAGTTAACATGTAAGAATTATTTTTGAAGGTGGTGTGATGGTGCATTCCTATAATCTCTGCACTGGGGAGGTGGAGACAGAAGGACTGAGAGTTCAAGGTCAGCTCTGGCTATGTAGCAAGTCTGAGGCCAGCCTGAATTACAAAAGATTCCGTCCTACACACAAAATAATTATTTTATTTTTTGTTACAACTGCCAATATATACCATTATGGTTGGTCTGATCCATCAGACTAGATATGGATCTGAGGTCATACATTCAGTCTAAGGTCAATGCTCAGGACTATGAAGCCAAGTTGTGAGAACATCTGTTTCTGTGGCTGTCACAGTCTTAGCTTGTGAATGTATAAGGTGATATGGGCAATGGTAGCCTTCCTCCTAAGTATTTTTTGGACTAAAGGGCACATCAGGGTGCAGTGTCTTTAATGTAGCCATATAGCAGTCATATTGAGACTTGGACACACAATGCCCGAGACAAGGGGGGAATAATTACTGAGTACACTTTGGGATCTGTCACTTTTGTCCTTTGTGCTGATGAAACATTTGTTATCCAGTTCTACAGTGGTCCCAAACTCCAGGAAACTGAGAACCACAGTTCCCTAGCCTTCTCATGCCATTTCATGCTCCTTAGACTCTACGCTGTTCTCTAGATTCCAACCTTTACTAACTTGTGCACACACCCCACCTCAAGGAGACATAAACCCCAACAACGGAAGATGATAGAACTGGCAGGTTTCATTAAACAAGGTCTGTGTCACACTGTGAACTTGTGAACCCCAATGTGGCTGATGTTACTTCCTAATGAGGCTCTCCTTTCTGGGCATGCTTTTCTTAGCAGGGAAATGGGCTTTACATGGGGGCCATAGTGGTAATGAGTGGGATGGAACAAGGGAGAGAATATTTGCTAATAGCAAGTAGGTATGGGTTGTAGCAAGATCGCATTAAGTACTGGTCTGCCCTTTGGGCCTTGCAGATTTTGAGGAAGTTATTTGGCCTCTTTAGCTGTAGATGGGAATAAGAATAGCCCTCACTTGAGGGTGTTATGATAAGGAAGGGCATACAGGCACAAGCAGGTGCAATGCTGAGCCTGCAGTGGACTCCAAAATCCAGTGTGGATACTGTGTGTTTTAGACTGGACAGTGTGGTGGTCTGTACTTTACAGACCAGAGCTCTTATTGCATCACCAGCCCTGGGGCAGCAGTACCCCTCTCCAGAGCCCAGCAGTAGTAGGACAAGTAGCCCAGGGCTTTGTGAACAGTGAAAGTCAAGTCCAATCCCAGACACAGGCTCTTGTGTTTTCTAATTGGAGGGTTAGTCTGGGTCTGGGAAGAGGCTCATGTCTACATGAAAGATGGGTAAAATTGAGTTTAGCATGAAATATTCATGAGATGTCCAGGGAACTGGTTAGAAGGACAGATTCATTCTAATCCTCATTGTCGAACAAAGAGCTGTGTGTCTTTGGGTAGGTCACTTCTTTCTGATCCACCCAGTGTCTCCTTGGGTCACACTGAAGAATTAGAGGAACTTATCCCTAGGATCTTTCTGCATTTCTCCATCTGCATTTCTTTACTTCTTATTCATAGTCTCATTCTAGTCCCCTCTCTACTTGCCATCTGGAATGCATATTCCTTTGGGCCAACACAACCTTCTTGGAGAAGTCGAGAAAAATAGGATCAGAGTCTGGACTTGAATATGTAAAATAGGCCACCTATAAGGAGGTAATATGGGGGGCACATGGGTTGACTCCATTCCCCAGCTTCTTAGAAGCAACAATATTTTAATTGCTGGAAATATCACAGATATACCACCCAGCAGCTCATGAAAATAGCTGCTCAAATTCCATTCACATCAGGCAGCACAAAGGCCAGAAGCTTTCCATCACAGACAGAGGCTGGAGAAAGCAGAGCAGGGGCTCCTAGCTGTGGGTCCACTCAGGATGACACCTCTGTCATCCCCAGTGGATGAGTGTCCGGGACTCTGACACCTGTCACTCACATGGGGCTCTTCCGACTGTGAACCCTTGGTTCACTGCATCCTTCTCTCCCTCACTAGTTCACGCGTTAGACATAACCGGTTCCTCTTTCCCTTCTGTTTGGATTCCCAGGCAGAGGGTCCTGGTTCTAAGGTTCCTCTCCTCTCCTCCTCTCTCCTCTCCTCTCCTCTCCTCTCCTCTCCTCTCCTCTCCTCTTCTCCCTTCCCCTCCTCTTCCCTTCCTTCCCCCTCCCATCCCATCCTCTTCTCTTTCTTTCTCCTTCTCTCCCTTCTCTTTCTTTTCTCCCCTCCTTCCTTCCCCCTCTTCTCTTCCCTTCTCTCCTTCCCTCTCCTCTCCCCTGCCCCTTTATTTTCACCTTCTCTGTCCTCCTTTCCCTTCCTTTACTTTCTGTGGTCCTCAATGGCCATCATTCTTTGAGGAGGTCCCACAGTGATGTTTGGAAGTAGATTCCAGCCCTGCCCTAGAAAACAGAGGGCTGAGCATTGTGGAAGCAATCCTTTGTCTATTCCTCACATACCCCACACTAAATGTTTAAGAGGTGCAGAACTCTGGATAAGAAGGGAGGGGTAGCCGAATAGAAGTGTTGACACGGGGGTGGTGGGGTGGGTGGTGGTGGTGGTGGTGGTGGTGGT
>CABHPQ010137139.1:0-20575 GCA_902168405.1 Peromyscus aztecus
GACCCTCTGACTCCACCCTTCCTCATCCCACCATTTTCAGTTTGGCTTTCCTGCTCAGCTATTGGCCAGTCAGCTTGTTTATTAAACCAATCATAGTGACATATATTCACACAGTGTCCAGAGGATTAATCCATAGTATTATATCAATGATTATGGCCTGTTTTTTAAGATAAAAGCTAAAAAAGGGAGGTGGGTATATACCTTTAATCCCAGCATTTGGGAGGCAGAGATAGAGGCAGGTGGATTTCTGTTAGTTCCAGGCCAGCCGAGGCTACTTAGTGAGACCCTGCCTCAAAACAAACAAACAAACAAACAAACAAACAAACAAACAAACAAACAAACCCATTTATAAAGGCCTCTTCCCTCTGGGAAGCCATCCTCACACTTGGACATGTCTTATATTTTTCCTTGAATCTCAGAGTAGTTTGAGTTGGGGTCCTTCAAGCTTAGGGGAATTGCTTAGGCTGCTGAGGATGGCCATGTGGAGCTCTGTCTGCGCACTGCTAACGTTTCTGAAGGCTTGCGTTGAGATGCCTCTTGAAGCACTGTTGGTGCGTGTCCCTGTACCTTAGCAGACTTTCCCTGCTACGCATGGCTTGCATGTTACCTTGGGTTCTTCTGTTTCTGTTTTTCTGGCCAGAGGTTCACTTGGTGTGCGTTAAGTGCCACTGGCACCAAAACAGGAAATCCATCCTCTGTCCCTGCGTCAGACAGAACAGTAGATGACTTTTCCGGGGGGAACATCCTAAGAACTGACACCCCAGATATCCTCAGCCTGTCACTCCCAGAAGAGCAGCCCAAGACACAGCATGGAGAAGCTGCTTCCGTAAAGCGGCGCTACATTAGGAATCACTTTTTTTAGACTTTCTCTTAATCTGAAATTGTCACTTGTTCATTTTTGAGGCAAGGTTTCACGATATAGCCCTCACTGTCCAGGCTGGCCTCAAACTCACAGAGATCTGCCTGCCTCTGCCTCTGCCTCCTGAGTGGCTTGCAGGCATGCACCACCACACTCGGCTCAAAATAGATGAATTGGAACTCCATTTGTTCTCACTTTAAAAGGGTTTGTTGTTGTTTTTTTAAAGAAGTCACCTGAGCATTCATGATGACCAAGTGCTGTGTAAATGGCTTTGTAGGACAAGCCTGTGTTGCTTAATCTAAGATAAGAAGAAGCAGGCGACTGACTCTACCATATCTGAGAAGGCCACCATATCCCAGATTGACACTGGGCCAGCAGCAAATGCCTGATGCGAAAATCTATACTCCTTTAATTTCTTTCCTTTCCTTTTTTTTCAGATACAAACGCAAGTTTGGCCTAAAGTAATACCTAGAAGTCAGTTTTCATCACTAAAGGCATCTCCTCCCAGCCATCTAACTCTGAAAAGAGAAAACATGACTGACTTCACCTTCTGATCTTCTTAGGCTACCAAGCCTTTCTCACATCTTAGACAAAGACAGAGGTATCTGTGAGCCCTTTTGGAATGTAGTAACAGACTCTGGTCCCGCCAATCAAAGGGCTAAAAGCACTGTCAGACGCGTCTTAGGCCCGTAGAAGAGCTCTCCCTAGTCAGCTGTAAACTGCCTGTCTGGTGCCTACCACCAGTGGATTTGAAAAATGTCTTGATTTATGACTTTCTTTGTTCCGTTTCTATAAAAACTTCATGAAACAGCCCCCACAATGGAACATGGAATTTGGAGCAACCTAAATCTGAGTTTCTGGGCCATAGTCACTCATCTCTGGCTTCAGAATAAACTATCTATTCTTATCCCCCTTTGAAGTGAGACCTCTATTTCTATATTGACATGTTATAATAGATGATGTTCAATGTGCCTGTGTGTGTGTGTGTGTGTGTGTGTGTGTGTGTGTGTGGTGTGTACATGTGCACATGTGTGTGCACATAGGTGGAAACCAGAGGTCAATATCGGGTGCCCTCTTCATTCACTCTCCAGACAGTGTGTCTCACTGAACCAGGAGCTCACCGATTTGGGTAGATCCCCAGCACTGCAGTCACAGATGCACACCACCGTGCCTGGCTTTTATGTGGGTGGTGGGGATCAGAACTCAGGTCCTCACGCTTGAGAGGCAGGTACCTTACTGACCAACCCCCCCCCACCTCCCCCAGTCCTTAAATTAACAGCTGTTAAGGCTAATTGTAGCCAGAATATTCCAGGAACCCAGAGAAGAGTCACCTAAAGTAGCCAGTGGGCGGGAGACTAGGGAAGTGTCCTGGGCTTGAGACCTGAACTGAGTCTTTAAAGTAGATCTGGGGTGAGGCTCAGCAGTAGGGTGCCCACTTATTAGCTAGGCATCATGGTGCACATCTGTAATCCCAGCCCTCACTGGAGGTTGGAGGACCATGGCCAGACATCATCTAGAAAAAAAAGGAAAAAAAAAAGGAAGGAAGAACTGATATTTTCTAGGCCAGCACACAGCCCTGGAGGGGAACAGGATTCCTAACTGACTTCTTTGACTCACAAGAAAGGAAGCCAAGGCTCAGAAAGGACAATGACTTGCCTCAATCCTCCAACAAGGAAAGAGCAGAGGTGAGATCTGCACCCGTCTCCTTCCCTCTTACCAGGCCTCCGCAGGCTGCCTCCCCTCCCCCAGCTCGCTCACTTCCTTCCCACTGGGACCTCACTTCCACCTGGCCTTGTGGTCTGCACCCCCACAGAGTTAATTAGCTGAGGATCCAGGGAAGGTTCACAGAGATTCCAGCTTTTGTATTCCTGGATGTTGAGATTAAATCCGCAGGCCCAGCAAGGTTTAATCAATAGCCTGGCTTCACCACTCCCCAACCTGGAACCCCGCCACGTTCCGTTCCGACCGAGCCAAGAGCGCTGCGCTTTTGCCAGCTCTGTGCAGGCGGCAGCCCTTCCCACCCACCCTGTTTTTCTAACTGTGGAAGAGAAACCTGGAAGGTAGAGAGACGGGGGCCAGAGAAAGGATCACACTCTCTCGTGGGCTTCTCTTGAGAAACCGGCAGAACCTTCTGCCCCCATAACATTTTGAAATAACAGCAGCAGGATGTGTGGAAAAATCCAGCAATGGGAACACGCCATATGTTCTGTTCCTGCCCTACAAAAAGTTTAGGAGAAAACCAGCGATCGTCCTTGTCCCCACCTCTCTTAGTTCCACTTCAGAAGGCAGGCTCAGGGCTAGCAGGAGGTAGGGGTTGGCGTGTCATTGGATTTTTCCAACTGTATTCATTGACATTCAGACTTTGCTATGGAAGGATCCCTAAAAAGGGGCTGGCCGGGGAGGCTGAGCCATACTGGCAGCCTGGGTAGGAAAAAGGAAAATTAAGAGAACAGACTATTAGCCAGGCATGGTGGCACATGTCTTTAACGCCAGCCCTCCCAGTAGGCAAAGGCAGGCCTAGCTCTGAGTCTTAGGTCAGCCTGGCCTAAAGACTGAGTTCCAGGACAGATAGGGGGCTACACAGAAGAACCCTGTTTCAGAAAAAAACAAAAAAACAAAACAAAAAAAACAAACAAAAAACAAAACAAAAACAAAAAACAGACTATGGGCTGGAACTGTTGGGCATACCCAGGCCTGGGATTGACCCCCAGCACCACATAAAGCAGATGTGGTGGTACATGCCTGGACTGGGAAGTGGAGGCAAGAAGATTGGAAGTTCAGGGCTGTCCTCAGCTACATAATAACTTTGAGGCCAACCTGGACTACATGAGGCTCTATCTCAAAATAAATAAATAAGGAACAAAGAGCTGGGCATGGTGACGCACTCCTTTAATTCCAGGACTCTGGGAGGCAGAGGCAGGTAGATCTCTGATAGTTTCTGTTTGTTTATTTGTTTGTTTGTTTGAAGCAGGGTTCTCTGTGCAACAGCTCTGGCTGTCCTGTTCTGTAGACCAGGCTGGCCACAAACTCAGAAATCCACCTGCTTCTGCCTCCTGAGTGCTAAAGGCGTACGCCGCCGCCGCCGCCGCCGCCACCACCACCACCACCACCACCACCACCACAAGACCTGATCTCTGAGAGTTTGAAGCCAGTCTGGTCTACATAGTTCCAGGACTGACAGGGCTATAAAGCGAGACACTGTCTTTAAAAAAAAGAAAGAAAGAAAGAAGGTTCCTGTGGTGATGTCTGAGTGTTTGTGTGGAATATTCTCAAGTTATTTGAATAATATCTGTTCATTGTAGGGCATTTGGAAGGGAGAAGTCACTAATAGTTTTATTTCCCAGATAGTTCCATCTTATAAACTGATAAATATGCAAATCTTTTAATTTAGAAGGACACTTCCTGTTTAATTTTCTTTCTTTTTTTTTTTAGACAGGGTTTCTCTGTATAGCCCTGGCTGTCCTGGAACTCCCTCTGTAGACCAGGCTGGCCTCGAACTCACAGATCCTCCTGCCTCTGCCTCCCGAGTCACGGGATTAGGCGTGCGCCACCGCTGTGCCCGGCTCTTGTTCAATGTTCGTTTTTAGTCCTTAGCTATATGTAGCTCCTGTTGACAGAGTTAACAATGTCCTGCTTCTCAGCCTTGACAGTTGCGGTGTAAACGGAGTTGGCATTGCAGGCTAATGTGTGCCTCCACAGTGTGCCAGGTGTGCCCTCAGCTCATTTTCCACTATAAAATCCGCACCAAGCATCTGCACGGTAGAAGGGTAAGGCCACTGTGTCCACACAGTTCTGGGCTGACAATTTCTCATTGAACAGAGGGCCCAAGTTCATGAAAATAGTTGGAGGTAAGACATTGAAGGTGAAACCTTTATGAAGGTCCCTCAGAGGCCAGCTGGAGAATCTGAGTCCAAAGTCCAACCAAACTCTCTGATCGCACAGTGCCGGTAAGGTAGGAAGTGTGTGTGTGTGTGTGTGTGTGTGTGTGTGTGTGTGTGTGTGTGTGTGTGTGTGGTGAGGCTTTTGTGGTTATAGTTTTGGAGTGACTGGGGCACTTTGTAGGTGTCTCTTCTGAGAGAGTCTGCACACTGGCGCCCTCTGCTGCCCCTGATCTTCCAACAGCCCAAGGCCTTTCACAGCTCAGTAAGTATCCCATCTACCTGTTGCTTCCTCCTCCTTGGCTTCTTTCCTCTTCCCTCTCTTTTCCTCCACCCCTCTCTTCCTTCTGTAGTGCTGATTGAAGGGATGGAAGCATTCATGACAGCCGCAGGAAAGAGCTGAGGCACAGGCAGGCAGCTGAGGAGTTCACCCGTGTGTTGGAGAGGGCCCTGCGTGAGAACGTGCAAGAGGGCCAGATGGACTGACCTCACCTCCTTCCTTATTATGGCCACTGAGGAAGAGACTCTTTCATAACAAGTAACTGGGAAGTTCCCAGAAGTGTAGTTAAAGTTTAATGACGCCTACCTGAGATGGGTGGAAGCAAGCTGACTTCATTGGTGTAGGCTTTGTGCAGCGGCAGGAGGCTGGGTATAAGTGGAATCCACACATGTTTAAAGCTCTGCTGTTTCCTTTCTTGAAATGTTTGGTTTTTGAACAACAGGCTCCATGTTTTCACTGGGAATTATTTATCAGAGTGGGGTTAGGGACAAGGGCAGATAGGGCATGTTTGCCTTCTGGCTGCAGCTCCACCTGCCAAGGACTGTCAAAGGGCATCTGGGCAAATGGGAACAACAGCCCCCCAACCTGGCACACCTGCTTTCTCACTGAAAATGCTTGGGTGCTTATTGCTTTGCATCCACTACACTTAGTGGCTCCAGGGCTGCACCCCTAAAAGCCTGGCTTTCAAAGTCTGTCCCCCTGCAAGTGACCTCGGCCACACTGTCACCTGCTGCAGAGCCCCAGGGTGATCATTGTCAGTGCTGGCTGCAGGCTGGGCTCTGGAGTGTGGAGGATGGCGCCTGACTTGGCTTGCCATATCTAGATCTGATATCACAGGATGATCAGGGCTGCTGGGGACAAGGTTAGAGGAGGCCATGGGAGGTGGGGCAGGGAACATACCAGGGACCAGGTTGGAGTGAGGACAGCTCCAACCCTCCCTGTCGGGTTGAGCACAAGCAAGGCCTTTTGGACCCCCTTTCCCAAGTAGTTTCTTCTCGGGGAGTTTTACTTTTTGACATTTATGTCATTAAAGTCATGCTAGGCAGCCTTGTTATGTGCATCCCATTCCAGGGCAAAAACCTGCCCCAGAGGTTACAAGACCTTTCTTTGGAAATGCTGAACTTCATTCCCAGCCCAGAAGGAGCTGGGAGGTAAAGGGCAGTTCATACACCTTTGTACAGAGGCCATTTCTAAAAGACCTATGGGAGAGCTTGATATGGTGGCTCCTTCCTGTAATTCCAGCACTTGAGAGACTGAGGCAAGAGGTTCGTTCTGTGGGTTTGAGGAAAGTCTAGATGATGTAGTGAATGCCAGAATAGTCAGAACTACAGAGTGAGATCTTGACTCACCCATCCCCCCACCGAAAAAAAAGAAGGGAGGAGCTGGGCGGTGGTGGCACACATGCCTTTAATCCCAGCACTTGGGAGGCAGAGCCAGGCAGATCTCTGTGAGTTCGAGGCCAGCCTGGTCTACAGAGTGAGATCCAGGACAGGCACCAAAACTACACAGAGAAACGCTGTCTCAAAAAACAAAACAAAACAAAAAACAAAAACAAAAAAAAGGGAGGAAAAAAGGGAAGGAAAAAGAGAAGGAAGGGATAGATGAATGGATACAGGGAGGAGTAAAGGGAGGGAGCCCCAGGACTTTTCACTTCTGCCTGGCAGATAGCTGTGACTGCCCAGCTTGGTTGCCATAAGAATGGCAGCATCTGTCTGGAAACTGAGGACTGCCTTCTGCAGGACTAGGTAGGAGAGGCAGGAACCATGTCCCCAAGGAGCAGAGCAACCCTGGGACAGAACACTATGCTTAGGAGCTGCATGCACATGCTTGCATGCTCAGGAGTCCCATGCAAGTTGTGCATTCTGCTTGGCCTTCCTCAGTCAAACTTTTTATCTACCGATTCCAGTTCAGACCAAAGGCTTATTGTACCCGTAATGATGCGTTCTGAACTCCATGTGGGAAGCTGAGCAACTCCTGGCAAGTCGTAGAGGGGGGCAGAGGCGTTTCAGCACCACAGGGTGGACAGCACCCCTGCGGCTTCCGGGGAAGCCTTCTGGGGCAGTGGCAGCCGGGCTCCAGCTCCTCCCAACCCCGCTTTCATCCGGATCTTCATACAGATTTATTCCTGCGGAGAGATAGTCTCGGCGGCAGAGCTATCTATCACACAGGTCTCAGGACCAGAGGTTGTGTGGGTCCCAGGACTGTGCTCAGAGCATCTGGGATAAAGAGAGCAACAAGTGGGAAGAGCAGGTGCTTGGCTCCCAACCCCCCCCCCCGGGGGGGGGGGGCAGAGGAGGGAGGAGAGTTGCTGGCGAATCGCCAGTTAAGCCCCTGCAGCTGCTTACTGGTTCTCTTGAAATTACAATGGAGACACCATGGACCCTCGGGCTCCTGCAAGTCCAGGCCAGCAAGCTCAACTGTAACCTCTGGCTCTAGGTTGAAAAGTCACAGGAAGCACCTGCAAGGAAAACAAGACTGCAGAAGGCTGAGTTGGTCAAGGCAGAGCAGACCCGCTAGCTGGCCCAGCTCCCTGGGAGCCCTGCAAAAGGTCCTCTGCAGGGTTCCGGTGACAGTCCCCCCTCCATACAATCTCCTCTGAGAATCACAGCAGCTGGGAGATGGAGGCCTGCAGCCCACAGCGGACCACAGGGTGGGTGGCCAACAGCTTCAAGTCAGACAGCCAGAGAAGCTAGGAGCAGGATGGAATCCAGAGCTCTGAATCTGCCACTTGTCCTCCAGGCCTGCCTCCCCAGGGTCAGCGGTGCCTGCCTCCCTAGCAGTGTGTCAGACAGCTAAGAAGTCGACAGCAACATCACAGTGTGGCCCTGAGGTCCTGAGCCTGGATGGTCAAAGATGGTTACTTGGGAATAGTGGCAGGCAATTTATGTCATCCAAGTTTCCTGAGTCTGACTCTTAAGAGTTGGGAAGGGACTTGACCAAAGTCAGGTGTTGGGCACAGGCTCCTGGACTTCTTCCAAAGTTTGTTTATGCAACTTGAGGAAGTTTTTCCTTCAAGGACAAGTCACACCCAGTACTCTCTTTTGGACTTCAGCCTGGGCAAGAGGCAAGGTGAGACCCTGTTATCCCTGGAGAGTGGGCAGGGGCAGGCCAAGCTGCCTGGGACTGGTAGAATTCATCCTAGAGGGGCCCAGTCCTCTGGATGACCAGTGGGGACTACATTCCCCACCAACTGTTGGGTCCAAGGGAATGTGCAAAATAATGGGGTGCAAACACAGTCTAAAACCAGAAGCAAAACTTAATTCCAAAAAAATCACCGTAGGGCACAAAAAGTTTATCCGCTAGCTGAGACCACAGCCAGAGTTCAGGATTCTGTAACTGTGGTGATTGGAGGGGGTTATGATCCCCTTTTTAAAGGAAGGGGAAAGCATTAGGCATGGGCAAAGGAATATTTTACAATTCTGAAGTTTAACCTTTAGAGACTGCTTTTTAGGATTTACAGTTTTCCATTAACAAGGTTTTAGAGGGGTCCAGCTAATGGATATTTGTACATTCCTGCAGTCTTTCCTGACACAGCTCATTGATGTTTGCCCCAAACCTGCAACTCTTCCTGACACAGCTGGGTTCCCACAGCAGGGGGACTAAGAAACAATGCAAAGCAGGTTGTCCCGTAGAACTCATTAAAAGTTATCTTTGGTTTCGGCACTGAGTGGTAGGGGGTTATCGAGAATAGCTAACCCCAGGGCCACAGAGGGCAATCTTTAGTAAAAAACTAACATTTGGGTTGCTGACAGAGCTGCCCATCGTAAATCAAGGAAGGGCCCAGTTAAAGGTTAATCCCTATTTGCTGGCAAAGTTGATGGATGTCAGCTTCCATCTCTTCAGCTTACAACCTGTTTTCCCTACATTCCTTTCTTATTTCTATATTTCTATCTTATTCCTATATTCCTGGACCCTTCACGACAGTGATAGATAGACATTTCCTTCCTGAGAGAACCTAGTATTGATTCCCATTGATTGCTAGACTGTATGTTCTCTTGCCAGGAAGAGGGCAGACAGTCCAGAGCCCGGAGGCAAGGCTTGTGAGGCCCCCTACTCTGTGAGGTGCAGGAAACAGAGGGGAAGAGACTGCTAGGGAAGCCCTAGGGTGTTCAGCTCTTGTTAAAATGGTCACCGGAGGGTCACATTCACTGGGAGCAGTGAAGCTTGAGACACCAGCTGCCTCTTGCCCTGAGAGTCTCAGCGATGTGGGGAGAAGTGAATCCTCCAGGGCCGACCTCAGCCGGTGGCTTTGTTGGTTTTATCACATTTCGTTATTGTTTTGCTTTTTGAGACTGTCTCGTGTAACCCAGGCTAGCCTCAAACTCACTATGCACTCAAGGAGAGCCTTGAACTTCTAATCCTTCTTCTGCCTCCCATGTTCCCACAGGGATACACTACCATGCTTACTTTTATGTAGTGTTGGGGATCCGATTCAGGGTTTTTTTTTTTTTTTTTTTTGGTTTTTTCGAGACAGGGTTTCTCTGTGTAGCTTTGCGCCTTTCCTGGAACTCACTTGGTAGCCCAGGCTGGCCTCGAACTCACAGAGATCCACCTGCCTCTGCCTCCCGAGTGCTGGGATTAAAGGAGTGCGCCACCACCGCCCGGCCGATTCAGGGTTTTATATGTGCTAGGCAAGCAGTCTACCAGCTGAACTGCATCCTCAGCCCCCCTGCATTTCATTTTAAACATCCCACCCTCCCCGCATTCCACCCCCAAGTCCTCCTTGTACATTTGGCAGGGATATTCTGCTCTGTGGGCATGCAGCCCAAGGCCTGAGGCCCAGGCCACCCTCCGGCTTTCTCCTGCTCCTCACATCTGCACGCTCCTTCAGTTATGCAGTTGGGCCTCATCTTTTGAGTCAGGAATCTGGACATCTCTGAGAGTCAGTTGCTCAACTGTGACTGGAGGGGCAGAAGAGGGGGGTCAGAAACAAGAGAGGACATCTTCTCGTCAGGAGTTGGAGTCCAACCTGCTGAACATGACACCATGCTAGGAGAAGAACAGCTTCCATCACTGGCCAAGTACTGCACGTCTCTGCCAGACAAACGCAGGGTTGCATGAGCCGTTCCACTGAGCTCTTCTTGTAATCTGTGACATACATGCTGTGAAGATGCCCATCGCAGACACAGCTGGTGGAAGGGGAGCCACTCAGCTCATAGTCAGGAGAGCAAAAGCCAGAATTGAAGCCATGCTGTCTGACCTCAGCTGCCTCTTGGATGCTCTCCTGGCCTTGCAGACATTTGTCGTGGTGGAGCCTTGATAGCCAAAATGGCCTGGACCCTCTGGCCAAGACAAACCTCTGAAAAAGGATACACAGAGTGGCAGGCCTAGGGGAGTCAGGTCCAGAGGGTCGGGGAGAGCCTTATGGTTAGTTAAGAATGCTAAGAGGGGAGGACCTCCCCCAAACTTCCAAAGTCCTCTCCAGATAGGACACTCGGGAGAAGGTGGCTTGTCTGTCCATGTGGGTCTTATACGAGAGAGCCAGTGGCTGAGCTGGGAGTCCAGTCCAAAGGAAACCCATGCAGACACAGGCCTGGGGTTGTTGGTGAGATGTAGGAAGAGAAGGCACTATTGGTCCACGCAGCAAACAGTGTGGGCATTGCAAAAACAAGCTCCTAACTGGGAGAGCAAGGAACGTGCCTGTTTCACCCAGTGCTGGCCCAGTGCTGAACAACAGAAGCACAGGAAATTTCCCCAATGAACAGGCCCAGGCTTTCTTTTTTTCCTAATGCTTCAGTTTCCATAGTGATGGCATCCAGGCTGGGGGAGAGCCTGGCTGGAATGCGTGTTCCTATCTGCAAAGCTTCAGAACATATGGCCAGAATGAGACACTGACATCAGATGGAAGAGGCGGGGGTTGATCCTGGGCGTGCAGGCCTGGTACACCTAAGGGACTGGGAGAGATGATTTATTTTATTTTATTTTGGGGGTTTTGAGACAGGGTCTCACTATGTAGCTATGGCTATCCTGGGACTCTCTCTGTAGACCAGGCTGGCCTCGAACTCACAGAGATCCACCTGCCTCTGCCTCCCGAGTGCTGGGATTAAAGGCGTGCGCCACCACCACCTCCTGGTGATTTTATTTTCCTGTTCGTTTAGCTCTTGTTTTTGACACAGGAACTTGATATGTCACCCAGGTTGACCTTAGACCCCACATTCCTTTGCTTGAACCTCTAAGCGCTGGGGTTACAAGTGTGTCTCACACACTGGCTCCTCTCATTCATTTTATGTGTAGAGTTGAGGCAGAATAGAAAGGAGAAATGTTGGGGACCCTGGAGGTCTGACTTACCTATCTGTTGATCGGTCAGAAAGCATCGGGCACCACTCACTGATAAGTCCAAGTTGTGTTCCCTTGTTTTCTTTTCTTTTTCTTTTTCTTTTTCTTTTTCTTTTTCTTTTCTTTTCTTTTTTCTTTTTGTTTTTTCGAGACAGGGTCTCTCTGTGTAGCTTTGTGCCGTTCCTCGAACTCGCTTTGGAGACCAGGCTGGCCTCGAACTCACAGGGATCCACCTGCCTCTGCCTCCCGAGTGCTGGGATTAAAGGTGTGCGCCACCACCGCCCGGCCCCTTGTTTTCTTTAAACAAAGGCAAACAGCAACAACAACAACAACAACAACAAAATGGGCCTAGAGAGGTGGCTCAGAGGTTAAGAACACTGGCTGCTCTTCCAGAGGATCCAAGTTCAGTTCCCAGCATCCACATGTCAGCTCACTACAATCTGTAACTCCAGTTCCAGCGGATCCAACCCTCTCTTTGGGAAATTCCTTGGGAACCACGCATGCCTGTGGTGCACATATATTCATACAGGCAAAGCCGGAGTTACTTGTGGGGGCTGGGAACTGAGCTAGGTCCTCTGGAAGAGCAGAGAACTTTCTCCCCCCTGCTTCCTATCCTCCTTTGAGACGGGGTCTCACTATGCAGTCCTAGCTGGCCTAGAACTCAGAGGCCTCTGCCTTGCAGCTGGAGGGATGGAAGCCATGTGTCACCACACCTGGCTTAGAAAGCTCTTTAATCCTGAAGCCATCTCTCCAGCCCAGGAAGTCAACCTTGCAGATGGTCCTTGTGTGTGGTCCCTGCTCAGTGTCCTCCCCTAGAAGCCCCACTCAGATTCCACACTGTCTTCGTTTCTAACACTCCTTACTGCCCCTCCAGTCTTGGCTTTGAAGCAGTGATTTTCGACACCTATGCCTTTGAAAAAGAATCTACTGGGCTGGAGAGATGGCTCAGCAGTTAAGAGCACTGGCTGCTCACCCAGAGGTCCTGAGTTCAATTCCCAGCAACTACATGGTGGCTCACAACCATCTGTAATGAGATCTGGTGTGCCCTCTTCTGACATAAAGGTGTACATGCAGATTGAGCACTCATATACAAAATAAATACATCTCTCCCCCAAATAAATTCTCCCCCCAGCTGAGGACCGAACCCAGGGCCTTGCACTTGCTAGGCAAGCGCTCTACCACTGAGCTAAATCCCCAACCCTAAATCTTTAAAAGAGAAAAGGAAAAGAAAAGAAAAGAAAAGAAATCTATTGCAAGTGGTCTGGGTTCCCAACATCTCTGTATTCACAGCTCCATTCCACAGACATGTGAAACGACGCCTTAGAGAAACCAGGCGACTAGGAGTCCCCCTTTACTAAGTAGGCTCTGCTTTTGCCAGGGTGAGGTTTCTGGATACACAGATCTGGCCAAACCACCCGCTGGCTCACTGGTAGCCCTCATGGTGGCTCCCAGCCCCAGTATTTCCCTCACTGAGTGGAGAAAGGTTGATTTTATCTCCAGCCTTCCTCTTTATCAATGCCTATCCCACCCACATCCCTTACCTTGGTACTAGTTTGGGTGGGGGTTCAAATAACAATGTCACTGAAATTAAGGTGCTTCTGGGCATGGTGGCACAGCCTTTTGTGAACTGAGGTTCCCAGAACAAATCCACACCTGTTGGTCTACAGACCAGAACTTCTGTGATTAGCGAGAGTTACAATGTTACAGATTCAATGCCAAGATATCTTGGGCCTCCTTAGCCCCCTTCATAGCCACTTTTGTGATGATCATGAAGAACTTTGAAGTGCAGTAACAGACCACTAGCTTCCACCACCCCGAATGCTAAGAATGTCACCAGACAACCTTTACCGTCTGTTGCAAATATTTGCCCTGCCCTGCTGTAACTTCCCTGATGTTCCCACCAATGTGTTTGAAAGTGCCTTGATTTATGACCCACTTTTGCTCTGTGCTGATAAAAACGTCAAGCATCTTCTGCCACGTTGGAACGGGTTATTTGGAGCAACCCGAGTCTGTGTACCTGGGTTACTAAGATCATTCGTATTTGGCTCCAGAATAAACTTGCTTATTGCCTTTGAGATGAGAACTGTATTTTGTATTGACATCTGTAATACCCGCCCTTGGGAGTTGGAGACTGGAGTATCAGGAGTTCAAGGCCAGCCAGCCTTAGTTCTATATTGAGTTTGAGGCCAACCTTTGGCTCCAGAATGAACATTCTTGTTTTCTTTGGGTTGAGAACTGTATTTTGTATTTATACCTATAATCTCAGCACTTGGAGATAAAGGCTGGGGTAGCAGGAGTTCAAGTCCAGCTTGAGCTGCATGAGACCTTCTCTCAAACAAACAAACAAACCAAAAACAAAACCCCAACAACATAAAAACCTAAACAAACAAACAGAAAACAACCAAATAAACACACACAAAAACCCCACAAAAAACCACAACCAAAAGGTTGGAGATGACCCAGTGATTAAGAGCACATGCTGTACCGGGTGGTGGTGGTGGGCAGCGGCACATGCCTTTAATCCCAGCACTTGGGAGGCAGAGGCAGGCGGATCTCTGTGAGTTCGAGGCCAGCTTGGTCTACAAAGTGAGTTCCGGGACAGCTAGGACTACACAGTGAAACCCTGTCTCGAAAAACAAAACAAAACAAAACAAAACAAAACAAAACAAAACAAAGCACACATGTTGCTCTGGCAGAGGACCTGGGTTCAGTTCCCAGCACTCACACGTTGGCTCACAACTGTCAGCGGTAACTTGTGTGTGCTAGGGGATCTTCCCTCTTCTGACTGGGTATCCTGTGACTTGGGATAACAGGAAACCAGCCTTCTCAGAAGTAAATTACTGTTCCACGCTACATGAAACCTGAAGGCACTATGCTAAATGAAAGAAGACCACACTTCATGAGGGACTGTATACCACTTGATTCCACTTATACGAAATGTTTGAGATATGTGGAGGCAAACACAGAGGCAGGAAGTAACTTAGTCTTTGCTGAGAGGGTGGGAGGATTTTGAAGTGGTGAGTGGGGTGTCAGGGTATCTTTGTTCTAAATTTGACGAGGCACTGGGATTTGAAGGTGATTTGTCCTTTGAATGAATGCAGGCATTGATGACCAAACTCATGTGTTTTAATGTTATTGAGGGAGTAGGGGGCCAGGATGGTGGTATGTGCCTCTACTCAGGGCACTTGAGAGGTAGAGGCCAGAGAATGTATGTGTGAGGCCGACCTGATTTTCACAGTGGATTCCAAGCCAGTCAGGTCCACATGGTGAGATCCTGTCTCAGAAGACAAGTGCAGTAACAAAAGCTAACAGCACCATTGCTTGAACTGAAGTTCCCAGGGTGATGGGAGCCACACCTATGATAAACATTTTATGATCCCGACTGACTGATTAAAACTCCGGTGACTGTAGATACCTGGAATGTTACAGATTGGGAAGGAAATCGTCTTGGACTATCTATAGCACCCTAACAGCCAGTTAGTGCCCACCACCTCTGGGTGTGACCTAACATCCTGTGGCTATTAGGTACATTAGTTTGGAATTTACAAGCATCCATCCAGCTTCCACCAACCTACGGGCTAAAGCTGTCATCATATAACATCTGAGGTCTCCAGCAGGTATGTCCTAGCTTCACTGTAACCACCCACAGGATATTTCCACCAAGGAAGGTCAGAGGACAACTTTATGGAGTCAGTTCTGCCCTTCCACCTTCCCGGAATGTGGTGTGATAGTTAATCTTGGTGGTCAACTTGATATACCTGGGAAGAAGGAGCCTCATTTGAAGAATTGCCTCCGTCAGATCAGCCTGTGGACATGTCTGTGGAGCATTTTCTTGATTGCTAATTGATGGAGGAGGGCCCAGGTCAGGGTGGGTGGTGTCATGCCTGTGCACCTAGGCCTAGGCTGTGTATAAGAAAGGTAGCTGAGCCTACCTGGTGGCACACTCCTTTAATCCCAACACTTGGGAAGCAGAGACAAGAGGATCTCTGTGAGGTGGAGGCCAGCCTGGAATACAAAGCAAATGCCAGGCCAGATATGGCTACGTAAGAGGCCTCGCCCCCAAAAAACAAAACAAAACAACACAAAGGACAGGAAGCTGAGCTTGAGCCAGAAGGACCGAGGGAGTAAGCAGTGTTACTCTGTTGGTTTCTGCTCTAAGCTCCTGCCCGGAGTTCCTGCTTTGGCCTCCCTCCACGACGGACTATAACCTGAAAGCCAAGTAAACCCTTTCCTCCCCAAGCTGTTCTTGGTCATGGCATTTTATTACAGCAACAGAAAGTCAAACAGGAAGCCATGGAGATCGGACTCCGGTGTCTGGCTTTCATGGCGAGTGCCTTTACCGGCTGAGCCACTTCCCCAGCCCCTCCCCATCAATGTGTTTCTGTTTATTTGTTGGTTTTTATCTTTTGGTTTTTCAAGACAGG
The DNA here is from genome assembly GCA_902168405.1 of Peromyscus aztecus. Lineage (NCBI taxonomy): Eukaryota > Metazoa > Chordata > Mammalia > Rodentia > Cricetidae > Peromyscus > Peromyscus aztecus. The sequence goes on from CABHPQ010137139.1 coordinate 15,718, forward strand.
GTTTCTCTGTGCAGCCTTGGCTGTCCTGGAACTTGCTCTGTAAACCAGGCTGACCTCCAACTCAGAAATCCACCTGCCTCTGCCTCCCAAGTGCTGGGATTAAAGGCATGTGCCACCACCCGCCTGGTGTTCATCAATATATTTTTAAAGGACCTGGTGATTCTGGTCATGCTGTTACCATTTAAAAAAGAAAAAAAGAACTCCGTGAAATCATTACTGCGACGCAACATGGTATTTGGGACAACTTAAATCTACGTTCCCAGGCCATGGTCACATTTGATCACACATGGGCATATTTGGCTTCAGAATGAAATGATCTCTCATTTCCTTTGAGGGGAGAGCTGAGTTTGCATTAGTGGTGATGATTACACAGCTCCAAATATACCATCAGGCACTGAATTATGCACTTTAAAGAGTGCATTAGAGTCGAGTGTGGTGGCCCATTCCTGTGGTCCCCACAGTGAGGAGGTAGAGGTAAGGGGACCCAGAGTTCAGAGTTATCCTTAGCTACATTGTGAGTTTGAGGCTAGCTTGGGCTACATGAGACTCTGCTTCAAAAACAAAACAAACAAATACCACAGCCAACCAACTAGGAAAATAGTGAATTATTTGGCGTGTGACTTATTTCTCAATAAAATTTTTTTTTATGTATATTGGGATTTTGCCTGTATGTATGCCACATCCCCTGGAACTGGAGTAACAGATAGTTGTGAGCTGCCATTGTGGGTGCTGGGAATTGAACCCAGATCCTTTGGAAGGGTGGCCAGAGCTCTTAACCGCTGAGCCATCTCTCCAGCCCCTCAATAAAGTTGTTAAAACAGTCATTCATCTTAACCCAGAGAGGGTCTGTTGGCATCTTATGGGTGGCAGCAGTGAATCTGACTTCATTTTGTCTTACTATCTCATGGCCGAAGTAGCCTTTTCTGAGGTTGTTTATGTCCAATAGGAGGACCAAATGATCTGGCTGAGGTCTGGCTGTGAGAATTAGGTCCATTCTGGACGTCAGGGTCTCTGCTTTTGATCTTTCTCTGGTGATCCTGGGAAGGTCAGCCAAACCCTTGGGGCCCACAGGAATGTGAGTAAACACTCTGGGAAGGCCCCCTGAAGCTCTTATCCCAGCCTCCTGCTGCTGTCAGCCTGCTTCCTTAGGTGGGACACTTGGAGGGGGAAGGGGCGCATGGCCAGAAGAGAACTCTTTCTCCTATTTCAAGGTTTTTTTTTTTTTTTTTTTTTTAAATGCATCTGTTGCTGTGGTGATTCCCCTGCAGGCTTTACAGGCAGCGGAAAAAAAAAATCCACGAAGAGACAAGAACGAAACTTGGCTCAGCCCGATTTTATTGTAACCGGTGTTGGACCAGGACTTCTAGAATCTGGCCCTAAGAGAACACAGAAGTCCCTTGGGCTGTTGTAAAGCACAGGTGACATCACTCGTGAGAGAGGGGGTTATCGTGTAAAAGCAACACTCAAAATCCAGGGGGAAAGGTCTTGGATAAGTAAAAACATAAATTCTCCAGAGTCTGTCTCATCACCAGGTTGTGAAAGGACATCATTCCCGGCGTTTCAGGAAGAGCAGCTACGCACCTCACTCCACTGAAGAGGTGAACTGTGCGTTTAACTTTCCCGGCCTCTCCGGTGCTTATCTGTGCACAAGGCCTTTGGTCCTCTCCCTGTTGCTGCTGCAAACTATTCAATGGCAGCCATCCTTGTTCATTCTGCCGTCGTAGTCACACCCGCCATCTCTTGTCCCTACTCTTCATCCCCAAGACTTCCCACAACTATCTTGTCCATCCAAGGAGGGCAGTAAGCTGGGTGTGAGGGGAAAGGGGGATGAGCTGCAGCCATTTCAGGCCCTGGCAAGGTGGGAAATTTGCCTGGCTCCCCCTCCATTGTGAGACTCAGGATTGACTAGGCCTTCTCTCAGCAGGTACTGACTGTTAATATTCTGACCTGCCCCTTGGAAACCAATGATAATATTCTGACCCACCCCTTGGCGCCGCCCTGGGTCCTGACATAAAAGCCTCATTTTGGGGAAAGGCCCTTCCCCTTCCTTTCTCTCTTCTGCTTCTCCTCCCATGAGGTGTGCACTCCCCCCCTCTCTTTCCTATCATCTCGTCATCTCTCTAGTATAATAAACCATTTCTGCATGGATGCAACGTCTGGGTTGTGAATGTCTACCCACTGCCCCGCTGCTATGCCTGCATGGGGTGGGTCACCCACCAGCCTGCCGCTGCATCTGCCCAGCATGCCAGCATGCTTCCCTGCACAGGCAGAATACCCTCGGGGTCCCTGGTGAAATATATCATAACACTGAGGGCACCTGAAGTTACCACGTATTTTTGTGATCAGAGACCATTAGGGTCAGTTCTAGAGACAAAGTTGGTTGGAGGCAGAGGAATGGCCTTGAAGGAATAACCAGAGTGGAATAGATCAGGTTTGGAGTCCCAGCCCCCCTCTACCCCAGCTTCCTAGCCTATAACTCAGAGAAAGGCAGCTGAGCTTAGTCATCTGAGCAGGCCAATGGAACTGAGTTAACCACAGCCCTGAAGGAGGTACTGTCTTCACCCCATTTTCCAGATGGAGACACTGAGACTGGGGAAAGTGAGCACACTTCATCTCTGTGCTGTATGTAGCACAGGGGCTCAGGATAGCGTTACCCACAGGTCTCGAAAGTCCGCCCTCTCCATTTCTTCCCTCACCCCACTCCTCTCTCTCAACTGTCACAGGAAGCCCAGGCTTTCCTGTCATCCTTTACCCAGGACCTCTGACCTTAAGCCACACTGGGTTTGTGTTTTTGAGGTGATTATTAGACCTTTTCCTGAGCTGTGAACATCAGGGTACAAAATTAGCTCCCCTGTGTTCTGACCTCCATCTAGAGAGGGCCTAGCAGCCAGGTGTGGTGGCATATGTCTTTAATCCCAGCACCTGGGAAGCAGAAGTAATTGGAACTCTGTGAGTTCAAGGACAGCCTAGTCTACATAGTAAGAGTCTTATCTCATGGCCCCCAAAATGGCCTAGCAGAATTGAATCGAAATTTTGCCTAATCTAGTCTACAATTCCCACCCTTTCACTGTCTTCCCACTCCTGGGCCTTAGGGGCCTGGAAACAAGCCTGCCTCCAGACCCCACAGACAGCAGAGGGCTGACTGCAGGGACCTGACCATCCTCTCCTGGCTTAGGCTACAGATCCATATTATGGTTGGATGTAGTTTGTCCCCTAAAGGTCTATGTGTTTACCCAGTGTGGAGATGTGAGAGGCAATGGACCCTTTGAGAAGCTGGACCCAGGGCTGGAGGGATGGCTCAGCCACTTGGGAGCTGAGCTGCTTGCTCTGGAGGACTTGGATCAATTTTTAGCACTTACACAGTGGCTCACACTTGTGTCTCCAATTCAAAGGCAAGATTCCAGACTCCAAGTTGCAAATTCCTTTGCTGAGGAATTCTGACCTTTCTGAGTGTTTGGCCTTACAGTGGAGGGAAGGGCTCTGTGGAAGCTGACTGGGTCCTTCTGGAGACCTGGGAGAGAGAGACAGTCACTGCCCGGCATGTGTATGGGGCGGTCAGGGCTTTGCTCTGACCTATCCCATAGGTAACAGTACCTGCCATTTGGCAGCTGGGAAGAAGACTTGAGGTCATGGAAGGTCAGAGGACCTTCCTCTGGGATTTGTTTTCCCACAGAATTCATAGGACAGTCCTGGAATGATAGGTCTAGAGTGCAAATGCCTGTGACTTCCAGGTTGAGTACAAACATTGTCTAGCCTTCTAAGCTGCCTACCCTCAAGACGGTCATTGCCCTCCCTGCCCTTCCTCAAATTTCCAAGGTGAATTCAGTTTTAAATCCATGGGGCAGGTCATGTCTGAGGATTAGCAGTCTGTGTGGTAGCAGCCTGGAGTAGTCTGAGCTTAGAATGGTGGCTGAAGGCAGGCAAGGCGCATCTCTGGTCTTCACAGGCAAGCCCAGAACGCTTCAGCACCCTGGGCTGGACAGCACCTTCAGGCAGCTAGCGGTGCCCTATGTGGAGGGCATTGGCTGTGCTCACTCCTCATCCAAAACTTCTCACAGAGAGGGCCAGGTGTGGGGAGGAGATTCATGACATGGGAGAGGGGGTTGTCAGGTGCCCTTGTCTGAGTGGCACTCAGGCTGGCCAACAGGAGGAATTTGGAGACCATAGTGCTTTGTGGTCCAGCAAGACTTGGGAAGCCTCAACAAGCTAGCACGGCTTGGGGTCAGGATGGGGTGCAGGGTTCCTGTTAGAGATTCACACCATCTACACACCTCCCAGCTCCTGAACATGGACTACCTTGACCGGATGCACCCCACAAGCGTGGTCTCATCTGGGGACAGTCCATGTCCTAAGGCTCCAGGACCCCAACCCTTCTGGGGGGGGGATCAGCAGTGTGTGTGTTGGGGGAGTGTTTGGTACAGAGGTCAGCAGGTCTGCATCCTGCTTAGTCTCCCAAGCTCCCTCTCCACCAGAGGTCTCAGCTCCTGCTTGGGGCTGCAGGCAGTTAAAACAACCTCCACAGTTATCAGAGTATCAGCCCTGCCTTTTTTTTCCTCAGCAAACATGTTCTCAACCTGCATGGAGGACCAAAGGACCTATTCCTGTGTGTAAACAGGCTGAACTCACAAATCCTTGACTGACTCTGGTTCGCACCTCATGTCAGTATTTGGAAGGCTGAGGCAGGAGGATTGCCTCAGGTTTGGTGACAGCTTGGGCTATGTAGCTCAATCATGTCCCAAAGTATATATATCTCAAAAATACATACATATATATAGACATATATTTATGAGTACATATGCAGAATTGCAGGACTGAGTTCTGTCAAGAGTGGGAATCCAGGGGCCAAAGAGATGGCTCA
>CABHPQ010137141.1:0-10627 GCA_902168405.1 Peromyscus aztecus
AAAACCCGCAGTCTAGCCCCATCCCCACTCCACGAGGGCAGACAGCAGAGCTAAAGAATCAAGGTAACAGTGCATGCCAGAGAAGTGCCAGCATCTCCTGAGAATGGAGATAGAAAATCCTTCTGCTTTGATTAAGGAGTTTCTGGTAACAGATCTGTCCACTTTAGCCATGATGCTCCTCTGTTATTATTGCTTCTTTTTTTTTTTTTTTCCCAGAGGAGGGGTGTTTTCATATTCTTCCCTATGCGTCTGTGAGACTCCATGTGAGAACTAAATGCTTCCTCTCGTTCTGTGGACATGGGAGTCTCAGGCTCACACAGTATCATATTTTCAAGCAAGTGATGTTTCTGCCTCCCGTGGTTGATCCTGTTTATATTTCTGTGTCCTTTCTTCCTGCCGTCCCCTTCTCCCCCTTTTCCGTCAGCAGTGTTGTGTATCAGAGGATAGTTAATGTTGTTTGGGTGTTTCATGGGGGTCAACACTGTTCATGAGAGCTAATCTTACGTTTCAAGTGGAAAGAATCTGACTACATAAACAGAGCTGTTTCTGTTTGAAAGGACTTTGTTGTCACGGCCTTTCTCACTGAGATTTCTTACCCTTTTCACTTTTCCAGACCTTTCCACTACCTCTACTATATTTTGGGAACCAAATCACCGGACTGTTCAGCACAAAGAAACTGAAGTATGGATAAATTTATTTTTCTAGTGGGGTTAAAAATAATGTAATCTTAAACACCAATGTCATATGACTGTGTCATGATTGATGTGTGTGTGTGTGTGTATGTGTGTGGGGGGGTTGACAACAAAAACACCAGGAAGCTCCCACTGTCAAATAATGAAGATTGGACCCAAGTTTTGGTTTCAAAGTTGTTTATTTGACGCTAAGGGATGAATTTTGTTTTGTTTGCCTTCTCACTATTATGTTAGACGTGTTCAAATATTGTCGGGGGTGCAGTAGGTTTTCTTATTTTTGCAGAACTGCCGTGGTGAAAGATTTATGCCAGGCTTATAGGATTTTATTATATATAATATATATATATTCCAGGTAGGGTCTTACTTTGTAGCCATGGATGATCTGGAACACACCATGTAACCCAGACTGGCCTTGAACTTGTGGTACTCCTCTTGCCTCAGCCTCCAGAATGCTGCCCTCGGGTGTGGTTTAGGATTTTACTTCTGTAATACATTTCATAAACACTGTGTTTTAGGTGTGTTCCACACAGCAAGTCAGATGATGGACATAAGAATTTCCACAGGTTTCCTTTTAACACAAAGCAGCTAAAGTCTGATGGAATCTTGACATAAGCATGATTACTACGTCAACCCTGACTGTGTAACTGGAGAGCCTTTCACTTTTACAAAGGAGCAGTAGTTGTACTCCATGGCAGTGCTACCCAGTACCCGCTTACCTCCTAGTTCTTGGCTTCTGACTTTGCGGTGGTGTGTGTGTGTGTGTGGTAAATACACAGTGGGAAACAGTTTAGCAGAAACTTACATGAGCCAGATGAAGCCCTGACATAGTAAATGGTTGTGAACAGTATGGAGGGGGGTTAGAGAGATGGCTCTGTGGTTCAGAACACTGGCTGCTCTTTCAGAGGACCGGGCTTCAGTTCCCAGCATTCACACCAGGCCGCCCATTGAGATCCAACACTCTCTTCTGGCCTCTTCAGATACCATGGGCATGTGCATACCCACACATATGTATGTAAAATTAGAAATAAAATCTTAACACAAAAACAATATGGAGATCTATGAGGATCAGAGGCAAAGAAGTTTTTGTATTCTCCTTTCTGATTCTTTTTAAACCAAGAACCCTGAGAGAATGACCAGAATAACTCTGAGGAGAGTTCCTAGGAAGTCAGATTTGTCACGGGAAGGGAATCCTTTTCCATCTCATTACCCACTTGGAAAGAGATACAGGCCTACAGCAAAGTGCTGCTTATATAAAATTTGCTTTTTTTAAACAATCCATTGTCATCTATGCATTCACACTCTGCCTTTGATTGGCAGACAAGTAGAAAGCATTTTAGAGTGAAATATATTCAGAAATTCTTACATTGTAAGAGGCCGGATGTTTGATTAATGCAAGCAAACTGCTCTAAGAATTTAGAGGAATGTCCATAAAAACAAGTGTTTCATGGGTAAGATTTTCATAGACATTTTCTTAGTGGTCTAGAGAGTAAGAAGGGAAGTTAGGCCAGTGAGGAAGAAAGAAATAAGAAGAAAGAAAGAAATATTAAAGACTAATGTGGCTGGAGTCAGGCTATTTGCATAATTTTCAGAGTGAAACTTAAAAACATATATTATTAGCCTGTGATAATAGATGCATGGTTTTGCCATTTTGTAGTTAATGCTCTAAAGGCTTTTAAATAAAAAATATTTCCCAGGCAAATGAGGTTAATCAACATGGAACTTACATACAGTCGGAAAGAGATTAGCATTGTTTAAAACTACTGATTTGTAGAATTGTGGTTTACAATTACACACTTTGAAGCTTTATTTCACCTGCTTGCTTTTCTTTTCCAGCTTGCCCATGTTTACAGTTCTGAGACGGTTCTCCATTCTGTTTACAATGTTTGCTGAAGGAGCTCTACTCAAGTGAGCTTTATTTGTAATATATTGTCCTTGTTTATAAGACTGACATTGTTATTTATGTGCATGTGTTTGTGTGGATGTTTGCCTGTGTGAGGTTGTTTGAGACCAGGTGAAAGCGTTGCATTCCCCATAGCTGAAGTTATAGGCAGTTGTGAGCAGCCTAATGTGGGTGCTAAGAATTTTAACTCAAGAGCCATCTCTCCAGCCCCATATGTTTATTCTTTAAATACTTTTAAACACCTTGAAAAGATATCCAGCATATGTGAAATATTAAATTATCTGTCTCGCTTCTACTTTAAGTTTTGAAAGCTTAAACAGGCTGATTACCTTGCTATCAGAATTAATATAGTGGGGAAGATTACAGACCACAGTTAGAAAACTGCCCGAACATGGGATATGCCATCTAGGATTCTTTTGTCTGTTGCTACCATTGGGCAAAGCCAGGTCAGAATCTTAGGTATAGATTTTAAATAGTGTTCCTGTCTTGGCTACTCTTACTGCAAATGTGTGTGACCTTTTTCTCCTTAAAAGAAACTTTGACATGAAAACTCCAACTCAGTGATAATAAACAAATGGTATGAGTAAGAGAGAACTGGGTGTAGTTATTTCTGTGACAAAAGGAGTTTTTACCCCATCTTTTAAATACCTCGTTTCTTGGAAATGTTCGGAATGTGATTGTATTTGGGTTTTTTGAGGAAAACATTCCCTTTGTTTTGTCATTGATGTAAAATGAGTCTACATGGATAAAGTCACATGTGTGCATATTTTAAATTATTTTGTAGGAAGACTTTCTCCTGGGGTATTAAGATGACTGTATTTGCAATGATTATCGGAGCATTTGTAGCTGCCAGGTAAGATGTGGGCCTATAGAGCTTGTTATTAATTATTAATGGTTATTCATTTAAATCTTGAGCATCTGAGAATTACTCAAAAGACTTCCAGTGTTAAGTCTTCTGGGCTGTATTAGATCAAAGCTAGGGAAATGGAGATTTGGAGGATTCCTAAAGTCAATTTATGTAATTTAGGATTTGATACTGTCTTCTGCTTGCTGAGCACATACCACATCCCATGCCACACAGTATGTTCGGCATGGACACATTTATGTATTCTTTTCAATTCTGAGGGATATGGTGTTTCTGTTTTATAATAGAAGGAACTCTTCTGTAACTCTCAAGGGCTAAACCAAGTCTGTGTGAAATCAGGTCTGTGATTTTATACGATGTGAATCCTTTCACTTTGCATGCTGTTAAAGAAAGTAATATCTGCCCTTCTGTGAGACGAGGCAAAGAGCAATGAATCTTTTTCCCTTGTGGAAAAGGAATAGAAGCATTGCCTCATTTGGCCTTTCTGAGGACGTATCACAAATGTCTATTACGTTGCTGAAGCTTTTCAATTTTTTTTAAAGGTTTAGTTTTAAAATATATAGAGGAAGGCACAAGGTAATGATACACTTTTAAGATGAGAAAAACATGAATTACCCTGCTTTGATGATGACATATTGTATACAGATGCAGGCAGGCAGGAGGGACAGTAGGTAGGCATGGGGAAAATACATACATACCCAAAGACTGAAAATTGAAAGGGTGTCTCGGAGCCTTCTAGACGTGGTCCCCAGCTTGGGGTGTGTAGGTAGATCTGCTTGTGCTACAAACTTGTTTTCCTTTGGGAGCTCATTGTGCCTCTTCAGCTTGTTAGATATGCTTTCAGCATATGCCTGTGGTGTAAGTGTATGCAGTGGGGTGTCGACATCTAATTCGATCTTACATTAAATCTCCAAGCGAATCCCACTCTTTTTAAAAACATATTTTTTATTACATTTACTTATTTTGGGTGTGTGTACATGTGCCACAGGGTGCATGTGTGGAGGTCAGAGGACAACTTGTGGCAGTCTGTTCTTTCCTTTCACTGTGGGGGTCCCAGGAATAGGACTCAGATTATCAGAGTTGGTGGCAAGTGCCTGTACCAGGTGAGCCATCTTGCTGGCCCCTGAAATTCCATTCTTGGGAAAAAACAAAGAGGGCAGTGTCACTGGTTACTGGAGTTTGGAGCTGAGTCCCTTTCCCTCTGACTGCCTTGCCTCGTTTTAGCAATAACAAGTTCAGTAATTCCACATACCTTTCTTAGAGGTGCCACACTGAACTCTGTGTATTCTAAAGTATTTCCTTGGTGTCAGTGAGCCAAAAGGGTACTGAACAGCAGGGCCTCCTAGCATCTCGCTTTGGCCTGATGCTGCAGTGAGCTCGAGGATTTCCCTTCCTAGTTCAGCCACAGTATGTAGTGTCTTTACAGAGGACTTGAGGGGGTCAGAATACTGCAGGCAGGTAGACTCTGTCATATTTTCATTTATGGCTTACATTTACTGAGTTCTCGTGAGAATCACTCTACTAAAGTGTAGGAACTTGGTTCTCTTGATCTCACTAGTTACACCTTGTCACTTCATTGAGCAGTTATTTAAGCACTTAAGTTCTCAGGACTTGCTTATATACTTTTGTGGTTTGATATCAGAATTATCATCCATATTTCAGAATTCTACCCAATGACAAGTTAGTCCTATCTTGGATGTGAATCTTTGAAAAAACAAAACAAAACAAAACAAAAAAAACCGGCTTCTTCACAGCTCCATCCTTTGACTTCCTGTCTTTGAAACCAATGCCTTCTGCTTTTATAGACTGGATGATGATGCTTGCTTGTTGTCTGACTTTGACTTTAGAGCAGTATACAATGAACCAAAATGATTATTACGTGTGTGTGTGTGTGTGTGTGTGTGTGTGTGTGTGTGTGTGTGTGTGAGAGAGAGAGAGAGAGAGAGAGAGAGAGAGAGAGAGAGAGAGAGAGAAAATGAGAGAGAGACTGAGATTTGTTTGGTGTAGTCCAGGTTGTCCTGGAGCTCGAACTATAGCCCACACTGACCTTAGCTTGTGACCCTTTTGCTACAGCCTCCTAAGTGCTGGTATGACAGATGTGTGCCATGATGGCTGGCTGGCTGTATGATTGACTCTTTGTGGTGACATGTGTAAGCACGGATGTTTCTCATAAAATTGCCAAATGTGGCCAGGCCTTAGGAAATGCTGGTAGCTGGTAAAATGTATAAGGTCTGCCTAGACGTGAACATGTTGCTGCAAGTACTTTAGGCCAGACCTGTTTAAAATCAATATTTTTAAAGGCGATCTTAAAGTGTTGCTTATGTTCTGCAGCTCTGACTTGGCATTTGATCTGGAAGGATATGTTTTTATTTTGATCAATGATGTCCTGACAGCAGCAAATGGTGCATATGTGAAACAGAAGTTAGATTCAAAAGTAAGTAGAACTCTGAACGTGTGGGATAAAGAAACATTCTTCGGAGGGTTGGGAAAGGACATAGGAGCTCTCTGAAGGTAGCGTGTATATGTGTTCATGCTAATATAATAAATTTATGTTTGCCAGGCACTGTGGCTCAGGCCTGTAATCTCTGAGGGAGGTGGATCGCCCAATGTTCAAAGCCTGCCTAGGATGCAGAATGAGGCCAGCTACAAAGTAAAACACTAGCTCAAAAAAAAAAAAAGAAAAGAAAAAAAAGAAAAGAAAAGGAAAAAGATGTTGAAATCTCTTTAAACTAAATTGGGTTGTAATGCTGGCTTTTCTAGAAGAAAATTGTGTGTGAATATTGACTTAGAATGAGGTGGGAGAAATAAGAAATATCCACAGAGAAAAGTGTCTTCATGATTGTGGTTGTGTTCTAGAAGACTTGGTGAGGGACCTGAAAGAAATACAGGGAAGTTTGGGCAGTTATGAGGGAAGTGAGTCCTGGAAAGGGCTATGGAACACGGATGCCTTTGAAGGCCGGGGAGCCCTGGGCTTGCTCTCAGAGAGCACTGCATCCCCGGGGCAGACCTCAGGTGTGTACTCAACTTTTTGTCTTCCACTGGCCGTGCGCACACAGGGGCTTTCCACACTCCTGTCTGCTTGGTCCCTGTCTACTTTACACATGGACACATTCAGTATTCGAGCCCTGCTTTGTTTGCTGCATTGTGAGGTTCAGTTACTGGAAGAAAACAGCTGTCTGGAGTTCAGCTTTCTCTGTCGTCGAGCTCTGAGTGAAGGGGGGTGTCCTTAATTTCGTAATGAGCCTTATGAGGACTCACATCGATATTCATCTCAGATGTCACCCTCATTTTTCCTGAGCAGCTGATACGTGTTTATCTCATAACTGAAGCTTGTAACCGATGTGTGTTCCTGCTCATATTTTATCTTAGTAAGATGGCTTCGTCCACTTGCTTCCATGTCTGTATAGTATTTCTGAAAATTACTTCCAGTACTTTCTGGAGCTCAGATGACAAGCAAAAGCAAATGTCCCACTCGATAATGGTGATCCTGGTGGATTCCTGGTTGTTCTAGTTTTGAGGTGGTTTCCCATTGGCCAGGATTTTGCCTTTCCCCCAGAAAAGAAGAGTATAGATTATGTGGCTGTCCCTGCAGGTTTCCTCAGAGCTGTTTTTTCCCTTCCTCCACTGCAGACACTATAGATTTATGGCTAACACTTTCTATAAAATGCCTGCTCTTCCTCCTCCGCTTGCCTACTTTGATGTCTGTGTGGCTGTGTGATTACATTTTAGTTGGAGTTACTAGTAACAGTTTTTCATCCTTTTTAAAAAAGAGGAAGGAGAATAGCAATTTGGCCTCACCCTGATTTTACCGTTAGCTCCTTTGCTGTTTTACAAAGAAGATACTAAGGCAGGACTGTCGTGAGCCGGCGGCTTCAGCTCTCTGAAGCCGTGCTGCCCGCAGTCCTCTGTGATGATGGAAATCGTCTCTGCTCTCATTAGAGACATGACTTCTGGGAATGGGAAAAGTGACTGGTAGAAGTGAGAAGCTAAATTAATGGTTTTGTGTAATAATTATAATTGAATTAGCTTCATATGGCTAATGACTACTATTTTGGACAGCATAGTCTAGAATACATTCCAGAACATAGGAAAAAATAAAGGTTTCAGAGTATTTTTGTCTTAGAAGAGAGCTCTTCAGTTCCACACTTAGAAATGGCTTTAGACTTACTTATATTAAAACTGTAAAGCTGCTGGGCAGTGGTGGCGTGCACCTTTAATCCCAGCTCTCAGGAGGCAGAGGCAGGTGGATCTCTATGAGTTCAAGGCTAGCTTGGTCTACAAAGTGAGTTCCAGGACAGCCAGGGCTACACAGAGAAACCTTGTCTTGAAAAAACAAAAACAAACAAACAAACCTCTATGAGTCTGGGGCATAGCTAAGTTGATTTCTTTGAAGATGGGTTTTTTAATTACTTAATTAATTTTGAGACATGGTCTCACTGCAGCCCTGGTTGGTCTAGAACTTGCTATATAGTCTGGCTTTGAACTCACAGAAGTTTGTGTGTCTTGGCCTCTTGCATGCTGGAATTAAAGGCATGCGCGCTATCATTCCTGATGTAGCTTAGTTGATGTATTGCTTGCCTAATATGCATGAAACCCTTCATTTAATCCCTAGTACCATATGAGCCTGAGTCCCAGAACTCTAGAATTGGAGGCAAAAGGGTCAAATGTTCAGCCTTGTCCTTAGCTATATAGTGAGTTTGAAGCCTGAAGTGTTTATCTAATTATTCTTTATCAATAAAATCTCGGGAGTCAGATATCGGAGAAAGAATCTGAATGATAAGAGAAGTGATGAGAAGTGACCAGTGACCTCCTCGCTCTTTCCTTCCTCCATCCAAAGGGCCAAGAATCTTTCTAAGCCCTACCCTATTACTTCCTGCGGTCTCTCTATATGTCCTCAGTCCTCCAAAACCTCTATGGCTAATTTTGGTCAGCTAGTAGCTAGCTCTACCCTCTGATTCAAACTAAACTTTATTGGCAGTCTTGAGAGTGTCAGAATGCAATCAAAATACCCCACAACAGAAACCAGCCTGAGATATATGAGACTCTGTCTCAAAAAAACAAAACAAAACAAAACCTTTGGAATCTGGGTGTGTTAGCAGCATTGTAACCTGAGCTCTCAGGAGGCTGAACCAAGACACTTGTGAGTTCAAGGCCAGCCTGTACTGTGTAGTGACATCTGGTACACTTGCAGTGTCCTAAGGGAGAATGACATTTAAAATCATAGAATGCGAAGGGAGCGATGAAGAGTGTGGGCATGTGTGTTTTGTCACTTGTCAGTTACGTGGTTGGTGTATCTGTGTTTGTGCATCCTGCACACTCTCTGCTCCAGGCTAGTTCACGTTCTGGGTCATGGGCACCTGTTGTCTAAGGTTGTGTGGTCTCACTGTTGATCTTTTCCAGGTACTACACAAAGAGGCACAGCTTTCCGGTGATACTTACAGTTATAACTTACCCACTATTTGGTTTAACAAAGGGCCAGTGTGAGCACACTGGTTTTAGTAAATCAGAATTGTAACTTCAGGCCTGCTTATAACCATGGGCCAGTCAGCTTGAGTCCTAGGACAGAAAGACCTGGGCCTGCATTAAGGACTTGAATGTGATTATTTAAATTAAGACACTTTTTAACTTTAAAAACCATCCAGCATAATATACATATGTAATTGTACTAGTAATCTATGTATATTTAAATATACTTATCTGCTAGAACCAGCTGAAATAACTGATTGTTTACTACCTAGGAGCTGGGAAAGTACGGTCTGCTCTATTACAATGCATTGTTCATGATTCTTCCCACCCTGGCCATTGCATATTTCACAGGAGATGCACAAAAGGTAGGACTTTGTAATTATGGGTTATTTATTTACTGTTTATGATCAAAAGTTAGACTTTTGGGTTGTTAAAAAGAGATGTGCTTATTAAGTGACCACAAACTGAGAATTTACTCTTTAGATCCTTAGTCTGCTGATGTCATGCTAACCTGCCTTCTTGGCATAAACATTTTAAATATTAAAATGGCTCAGAATAGGTCTCTGTGCCAGGACAGAGAAAGAAAAGTTTACATTAAAAACACTGTTGATTGATTGATTTTGTACATGTGTAATGTGTTTTGATCATATACACCTTCCCCTTATCCTCAATTATCCCCTCCCACTCCTGCCTAACCCCTTGTTTCAAACAAGATCCCCTCCTGCTTTGTGTGTGTGTGTGTGTGTGTGTGTGTGTGTGTGTGTGTGTGTGTTTTCATGTTCCATTGAGAATAATTAGGTGTGCTTGCAGGAGCATGGGTTAGGGGTTATTTATTGGGTAACTACCTATGGCTACACTTCTACACTGCTGCCCTCCTTCCTGTAGCTGTTAACTGCCAGTGGGTACTCAGGAAGAGGTGAGACCTTTTAAACTCCTCCCTCATCCAGGATAGATTGTTGAAGGGCCGGTGTATATGTGCAGATGTGTGTGTGTAGGTGACCACAGCTGCTGTGTGTTGAGCATCACAATGGCCGTATGTCCAGAAGTGCTTCAGAGCACTCCTCCACACCCTCTGGCTCTTAGATTGTATCCAGCTCTCTTTCATGTATTCCCTGAGGCTTGGACGGAGGAATTTTCACATTTTTATTAATCTGTAAAAGAGGATTGGAAGCAAACTATTCCTGAAAAATAAAAAATTCTGAAGTATTAAAGCTCTTGGAAACTCTAGAGTTCTGTTTCTTTGACAGGCATTTTCTTTGCTTAAATCCCACCGTGGCTCCCCATCACCATTAGCATTGCATGGTGCCTTGACCAGATCAATAGCAATTTATATAGTAGTCTACCAATTTGATGCAAAAATTTACTTAAATAAATCCAGAATAGAAGAGCAAAATCAATCCTAGAGAATTTTTCTGTCGAATATGCCCATATTTATAGAACATCTGGTATTATGTTGTTAGAAATCACACAGTGCAAACTAAACAGAAATGCAAAATTCTGCCAGTGATATCTGCCCCAAGGTTCTGTCTCTTGAACCTGAGCTTCAGAATAAATATGTTGGTTATGCTTTCTTAGGGCAGCAGACTATGTATCAGTGAGAATTTGAACAGAAGCTTTTGAAATTAAACTACTCATAAATTCTTGAAGCTGAGACAGAATTTTGGCAACGTATGAAGCTTTTTGTTTTGCTCTTATTTTTTTTTT
>CABHPQ010137143.1:0-49731 GCA_902168405.1 Peromyscus aztecus
CTAGCAGAGGAGAAGGAGTCTGAAAGGGAATCTGAGAAGGAAAAGCAGGGGTGAGAAGTGTCCTGAAAATCAAGTGGAGGCATTTCTTCAGGGAGAAAGCTACATGTATAAAGTCAATTAATGTCCTAGTCCATTTTCTGCATTGTATTTCTCACAAACACTCACAACACTATGCCTTGCTCCTTAGCATTTGATCCCACTGGAAAGGAAATTAGATGCAGAAAATGGCTTCTGTTATCGTGTTTCCCCCTTACTTGGTTATATTAACTGAATGCAGGGCATGTGATTAATCAGGAGGGTCACCTGTCCGTGCTTCAGTAGTGACCTGATTGACAAGAAAAGCAACATGAACATGGGCTCCATCGGTATGGGAAGGTCACGCAGTCTCTCAGAGCCTTCTTTTCCTCATTGCTATCTTGGGATACCAATTCTTAAGCACAGGTTTATTCTGGATACTAACTGGTGTGTAGAAAGCACTGTGCTCAGGGTCTGGCAGAAGGCAAGTAGATCACAAGTGGTAGCTTTTATTATCCCTTTCCCACACTCTGATTGGTTGACTCTGAAGTTGTATTACCATCAAGTAATTCTCAGAAGATGATGCCATGGGTTGAATATGAAGCCTCTCTCCAAAAGCTATGTCCTCAGCTAGTGGTTAAATTTTGGAAAGTTCTAAAGACCTTAGGAAGTGGAGCCTAGCTGAATGAAGTGGGTCACTGTGGGTGTGTCTTTAGGGACTGTCTCTTGCCATGCCTCATGTTTTGTTAAGTATTTCTTGCTCTTTGTGCTTCTTGACTACTATGAAGCAAATAGCCTCTGCCATGTGCTCACACTGCCGTGTTATTCTACCTCACCACAGGCCTGAAATCTATGAAGCCAAGAAATACAGGCTGAAACCGGGAGCCACATCAGTTCCTTCCCCCATTAAGATGCTGTTCTTAAATATTTAGTCATAGTAATATAAAGGTAACTGCACAGATAAGTTGGTTAATGACTTGGAAGTATGTTGGAGAAAGAACATTCAGACAATAGTGCTGAAAGATGCAAATCAAAGACTTAACATGATGAGCAAATAACTCTAATATTGCCTCTACACAGTCTACTACATACATCGTGTCTCTCTTAGAATTTGTATTTATAAAACCTGAGGTAAGTGTTGTTTTAAGAGTTATGGCTTAGGAGATACAAGCTGTAGTGTTTCTCCAGCAGAGAATTATCTTTGAGGCTGGAGTAGCAGGCTGTGAGGGGGCAGATAGGGTGGGAATAGGGGCCTCCACAGAACTGAGAAAGGGTCATGAACTCTGTTAAAATGAGTAGGCATTTCCCCACCTTGGGGCAGCTCACAAGCCTATCTTATCCTCTGAAGCACGAGAGAACAGGTCAGGGATATAATTGAGCAAGTGTGTCAGATTCATTTTGCAGAAAATGAGGCCGTTAGCCTTAGCTGCTCCCTGAAAAGGTTTTGTTAAACATAACAATTCCTTCGAAAATGTTACAGTTACCCTATGGTTCCTCTGTGCCAACCACTTTCCACCATAGAGGCAGTTGGGTAGTGCTGACCGCTCTAGAGAGAGCAGGAGTCTTAGTTGATTCGTGCTTAGGAGCACCTTCCTACTAGCTCACAGTCCCAGGCTCCTTGAAAGCACCCATCGAGGTATGGGAATGACATTTTTCCCACATCCCTCACTCAGCACATATATCCCTTCCTCAGTTCAAATGAACCTTTAAATTAATTTTGCCTTGAGGGGAGTCATTACTTTGGCCTCATTATGAAAAGGTAGTACATCACCCTGGAACTGGACTGTTTCAGTCAAAATCCTAATTCCATCACTGAGGATACCTGTGAGATTGATGAAAGTGATTAATCTCTCCAACACTCACTTTCGTCATCTATAAAATGGAAACCACTGCTCCACCGCACAGTGTGTTATTAATAAACGAATCCATATAAAGGGGTGACTTGAACTTAAAAAATGCTAATGCGGCATCTTGTTGGTTTCCTTTAGTGTATGGGGCATTAAAAAAATCACTACCTTATTTTATCAACTGATAGTAATACTTTGCATATGTATAAGGTCCAGTGTTTTGTTTTGACTCTTGTATATATTGGATGCTGATTGGCTCAGAGTAATTTGCATAGCATTTATTTCTTTATGGTGCATATGTTTTAAATCCCTCCTCTCCTTGCAGCGGATTGACCCAGGGCCTTGCTAATGCAAATAAGTGCTCTACCATCGCCTTACACCCCCAGGCTCTCAATCATCTCATCTAGTTATTTTGAGATTTATAATATACTATTATGAATTATATTCACCAGATAGGCCACAGAATACCAACTCCCTCCCTATCTGCACATGAAGCTAATTTTAAGAGGCCCTTTCATATTATTTTATTATATATTGTTAGTATGTTAACATTTTTATTCCATATTCTGATGCTTTACAAAGAGAAGTAGTATGTTACGAGGATCTAGGAAACCAGCTGTGTAATATAGTTGGGGATAATGACCCCGTCTCTAGTTTTATATTTACCAAAATGTCTAACCCATCAAACAAAATGTCAGCACAGTGCTGGAGTCATTTAACTGAGTATGTCTATCTTTAGGGTGTTTTCAGCTGTGAGTAACAGAAAACCATGGCAGACACCAGCCTAAGTAATAAGTAAACACAGCTACAGTCTAGGGGTTGGATGTTAGGCACGCTTTGAAGGGTCCAGTGTCAACCTATCTGTAGCATGCCTTTCTCGGGATTTTTTTCTGGTTGCAAAATGGCTTTTAGGATGCCAGGTATCAGCTACAGATATGCATGAGCATGTTCAGGGAAGGAAGAAGGACATTTTTCCTTATGTCACTTTCTTACAGAATTCAACTGGTATTTATTAAAAACAACCCCAAGCATTTGCCAATCTTTTGAGCAATTCTTTTACTCTTCATTTGTCTATCGACTTCTTTAGGTAAGGTGACCGTCTCAAAGATTCAACATGAAATAGTTCCACACCTTGCCGGCCCAGCACAAGGATCCTTTCTCCTTTGGACTCCTATCTTTTTGCACACAGGCAATTATACATTTACATTTCATTATTCCTTTTGCAAATTAAAAAAATCAGTTTGAGTTATCTGTCACAAGCGGCAGTAAATAACTCTGACTGATTTATACCAGGGAGGAATTTATCTGAAAAGTACTAAATGATTTCAGTGTGACTTTGAATTTTCATTTCATATAATGAAAATTGTTGGGACAACTAGTAAGTTCTGAATAAGACGTGTAGAAGAGATAATGCAATTATATCCACGTTAATGTTGTGATCTTTGAAAATTGTGCTGTGATTATGTGAGAGGACCTTTTCAGTAAACACACAATGATGTTTCAGGAGAAAGACAGCATGGATTATATGACTGGCTGTGGGATGTGGAGGGATAGACAGACACACAGAGCGACACAGAGAAAATATGCATAAAGAAAATAACATTAACATTAGAAATCTGGATGAAGAGATATCTAGCCACCCTCTAAACTATAGACCACTTTTGCCTAGGTTGATTACACTAAGAACTTTAAAAGTGGTGAGTAAGGCATATATGGAAGCCTTAATTGCAGTGAAGCACTGTTTACTCCATAGAGATGATAAGGAAGATATGCCATGAGATATGCCACTTTAAGAATAGATGGATTACAAGATAGCCAATGACGGTGTAAGCCACAAGTTGGAGGTAGGCCATGGTGGGCCCTGCTGCCACCACCATGAGTATGTACAGTGCTGCCTGGGGGAAACTGACTTACAACAAACAATACCATCTACAGAGTGACAGTCCTTGATCATGATGATTAATCTTTCTATGATTACCGACTGAGGCTGGGACCTCTGCTTTTCGCTTCATCATATTAAACTTGCAGTCCAGAGCATAGCCTCAGTTTGGTGGAGGGCAAATCACAGGGCTGGAACTGGGTAGAAGGTCAGCTTATTAATGAGCACCAAGAGTTTGAGCCTCTGGGAGGATACTCAAGTTCTGCTTTGTCCACAAGGCTTCTCCCAGGAGGCCGGTGACCTCCACTTACAAGTTAAAGGATCAAATTTAGCATCCCTAGACACCAGAATTCCAGCAGCGTTGCATGAATCCTAACTGGTCTAGCCAGATATTAAGGTAAATGAAGAAAGATCAGAGAGACAAAGGAATAAACCACAGCCACCTCTCATCTCACCAACTCCTCAGCCTAAAGGTCCTCAACTCCTGTCTCAACCTACCTTATATTCCTTTGTCTGCCCAGCTATATCACTTCCTGTCTTAACCTTCCTAGTGCTGGAAGTAAAGGTGTGTGTGCTTCCCAAATACTGGGATTAAAGGTGTGTGCCACAACTGCCTGTCTCTGTTTCTCTTTTAGACTGGATTAATCTCATGGAGTCTGGGGTGGCTTTGAACTCACAGAGATCTGTCTGCCTCTGCCTCCCAAGTGCTGGAATTAAAGGTGTGCGCCACCACTCCCTGGTCTCTATGGCTAACTCTGTGGCTGACTCTGTCCTCTGATCTCCAGGCAAGCTTTATTTGCTAGAGCATGTGCAAAGTATCACCACACATCAGTGTTAAACAAACTCCAGACTTTCCCAGAGTAACTTAAGTCATTCTCTATGAGAATGACAAATGTCCATCACAGGACAGACCTACAATTTCTACTTGAGGATGTCAACACAGACACTTGAAGTTGTTCCTCTGAAGGCAAGATTGAAGGAAGATGTGTGTTCTCTTGACTTGAAAGAAGTAAACAACATACAGATGTTTGACCCAAGTCATAAATACTCCCAGTATGGCTAATATGGAAGAAATTACACTTGATGAGGCTTAACCACCCTCTGGCATTACATGGTGGAAAAGTGAATCCTTTGCTTTCCATTGGATTGATTTAATTATGAATATTTCTTTTTCTGAACATTGATAATGTCCTTTGTTCTCTTTCACTCACTTTTTAATATTTTCTCATCCCTCTCTGTCTCCTCCACTTCTGTATGGACATTGGATTACTTCCCATGAGGTTGACATTTTGTTTCCAAGAGTGCTTATTTCCTGTCTCTCAAGAGCAGAATCCAGTCCACATCTCAGCCTTATTATATAATATAAATATAGTTATGACTATGCTATTGCATTTTTACTCCAGCCTGATAGTGTAAATGCTGTTTGTAATTCAGTAGTAAGACTGTCGTTTATGTTGGCATCTTGCTCTTAAGCTATGGTATATACTCTTGAACATAAACTATTGTTCTTTTCTTGGGTGTGTTTTCTTGGGTGTGTGTCTTTGTCTTTTAATTTTCATGCTTGAATCTGTATTAATCCTTTTCTTAGAAACTCTAATTTTGTCTCAGAAAGAGAAACCTCTTTGTGATCTTGATATCCTACTGGAAAAGAAAACCTTATGCTTCAGCAAAGGAAAAAACAGCAGTACTATATATTTCTTTAGAGCATAATATTTATATAAATGTTCCTCATAAAAATGATTAAAGGAAAGAAGTTATTATTAAAAACTGTACCTTAAAAGCATTTGACATCTGATTGGAATTGTCACCTTCTTTGATTGTAGAAAATTTATTTGGATCAGTAAAGGGAATTTTAAGATTTCATTTGGTAATAAGATTGGTAACGAGCTTAAGTGGTGTTTTGTAGCAAAGGCGATTGGGAGAGAGAGAGGTGAGGGGATGTAGAGAGCACAAGGAGAAAAATCTCTAATCTCTACTCGCATTCTACTCATATTCTCCAAGGCTGATTCAGGTGGACAATCAGAATTATGAGACTTATAGCCCATAAGTAAATACGGTCTGAGTGGTTTACTGCAACATGTTAGCTGCAGATGGCTTTGAAACCTACTCATCAGTTATAGACAGTCCAGTGCCCTCAAAGGGTTTCCTTTGGGAAATGTGAAGAACGCTGTTATCCCTGATTTCTTCTAGCCCACTTCATTTATTGGCTACCCTTCTTACCTAGAACCTTAGCTGTTTTAAACAAACCTGCCACTCATAATCAGGAATCAAGTATTAAGCAATGCCCACTATGGGGCAGTCAAAGCAGTAGTTGCTTTTGTTAATTCATTGAATAATTCTATGATCTCCAGTTATACGTGAAAGGATCAAATCTGGAATTTCTAAATGCACAAATTAATTTGGGTTAAATAAAACTCTAGGTTTCCCAGAATGATTTGAACCAGCTCATTTGAACCAGAAAGAGGGAACAGTCTAACACGTTGGAACTTGGGAGTCAGTGAAACTACTTCAGGAGAGGGAGAATGGATCATTCAGGCCTGGAGTTGTCTATGAGTTCCATAGAAGGGTTTCAGGAGAGTTGTGAGTCTAATCAAAGTGTAAACAATTTGTGTTTGTGTGTGTGTGCATTTATTGTGTTTTTTATTAGATTTATTTATCATGTGTGTATCTCGTATCTCTCTTCTCTCTGTCTCTGTCTCTCTCTAGTAGTGTGTGCGTGTGTGTGTGCGTGTGTGTGTATGTGTGTGTGTGTGTGTATGTGTGTGTGTGTGTGTGTGTGTGTGTGTGTGTGTGTGTGTGTGTGTGTATACACGCCTCTATGCCTGTGTGCACATACCAGAGTTCACATGAAGAGGTCAGAGGACAACTGAGAGATTTGACTCTCTCCTTCCACCATGTGCATTCCAAGAAACAAACCCAACTCACCAGGTTTGGCAGCAAGCACCTTTGCCCACCATCTCACCAGTGGTACACTTTGATTTTCCAAGGAATTGGAAAATCACATTGGTCTCCAAAGACTGGGGGCCCAGAAAAAAAATGGGAGATACTGCTTGACAGTGCACATCACAAATGTCTCTGAATCAAGGGTGTCTTTGGTTTTATCCAAAGGCAGGATAAGGAGAGGACAGAGTCTGTTTCATGTAATGTTTTCTATAGGAGAACCAAAATATTACTAGAATGAGTTGATAAAATGTTAATTCATCTCACTGAATATTGTCATTGTCCTGAAATGAAATCAAAGGTTGAAAATTGTTGATGTAGTTTTTTGAACGTTTGTAATGTGCTTGTGAAGTTGTAATCCAAAGTTCTGTTATAAAATAATCTTTGTTGCCTTAAGTATGTGGGAGACCTGGTTGGTTTTGCTCCTTAAAGCAGTTATACTGAAATATACATATATATGTATATTTATATTATATATATACAATATATGTATATTGAAAACACTAGAATTGACTATAGTGGTATAATATATTGAAATTATGTGTGTGTATGGATGGTGTGTGTGTGTGTGTGTGTGTGTGTGTGTATGCATAGCACTAGAGTTGACTATAGTAACATAATTATTCTGAGTGTAATGAAACTATCTTTTATTGGTTTTGAATCTTGCCTTCCAGGAGAGAACTCTTGCCTAGTTTTGTAACCTTGGCTAAGAGCTTATAGCTGGGAAGATCATAGACTCTGGGGATGGGGGGGGGGACACACTACCTGTATTTTGCCAAATTGTCATGTAGCAAAGCTTCCTTTAAAATATTTATAATTATACTCAGAGATGATTGCTGCATCCAGCCTTAATAACAGAAGGTTCTAATTGCTGTGAAAGGTGGTTAAAGCAGACTCCATAACCAGCCAAAGTGCTGACAATAAGTGAGGAGGAAGTGCTTGACAGTAAGTGGGACAGCTTGTCCCTGCAAAACTCAAAGACTGTCACAGATGAAGAGAAAGAACCTATATAAGAAGTAGAGGTTGGAGAGATGTCTTTTGGACATGACAGCCTTTGAACTCATGAACTCAGTGCCGCAGAGGTTATCTGCCAAGACCTACTCAAGATTGAACCAATCAGTGTTTCATCTGGATGGAGGAGGGGCTCATGAAGCTCCATCCCTCCCGGAGGGACTCTTGGCAATCAACATAATGTTTCGCTTTCTTCAGTGGTCCAGCCACTAATGAGTTGCCCTTGCTCCAGTAAGTAACTCCCTACCCACTCTCAGGAAAGAAACTCTAATTAAGCACAGTGAGTCACATACAGAAAGAAGCCATCAATGTAGGACAGGGGCTTGTTGGGAAGTAGCTTTCTAATGTCAGAGAGAGGGAGCTGAGAGAAGAGGGTGATAGTGAAAATGACCACAATTCATTATATAAATGTAGGAAATTGTCAAACAATAAAAATATTGAAAAAAGTAGTTCACTAACATCACATGGAAGAATGGGGACCAGAGAGATGCTCAGTGGGTAAAGTGCTTGCCATACAAACATGAAGATCTGAGTTCAATCCCCAGCATACAAGTAAAAATGCCAGGCATGAGTTTGGACATAAGCATGGAATCCTCTTGCTAGCCAGCAGAGTCAAGAGGTTCCCTGGAACTTGTGGTCAGTCAGTCAAGCCAAATATACAAGCTCAAGATTCAGTAAGACTCTTCTATCTCAAAAAAAAAAATAGTGGGGAGCTATTGAAGAAGACACTTGATGTAGACCTCTGACCTCCACATCCATATGCACACAAGTTTATGTTCACCTGCATGTAAACACATATACCCAAACAGGAAGTGAGAGGACAGCCATGTCTTTCCTTATTTGTCATAACTTCCACTAATCACCCTGATTCCCTTACCTGGCAGCTGTTGCAGTCTTTATTCACCCACCCTCTGTATTCTCTGGCTCAGTCTAGGCTCTCTTTCTTTTTTTCCTCTGGACTCGTCTCTGCAGCTTGTTCTTAATTATGGAAGTCAGTTGAGTTCATTGCCTTAATCTTCCTCTTGTCTTAAATTCCAGGGGCTGCCACTTTGTATTCATTTTACAAATTCTACACCCAATATTCTAATGACTGAGAGGGACAAAAATTCATTGAAGGAGTAGGAGAATGACAGAAAGTAAGGATATAGGAAAACACACACTCCTAAATCCGCTTACATATGGCATAGTACTGATTACAAGAAATGAGTGATTCATTTCATTACTCAATTTTTAAACCATTTAATATGCCTCCCAGGTAGTTCCCTGAGTTGGAAAACCACAAAAGAAAATGGAAATGCCTAATGCTTTCCAGAACTCTGGTTCTCGATGCAGTTTTCATTAATATAAAATCAGTTTTATTCCAGTTCTACTCAAAGATGATGGGCTGCAAATCATGCCTCCTGTGCCAAATAGCATGCAAGGGGCTTGTTAGATGGAGAAGGAAAGGCTCATCTCACTTTCCAGGAGAGGCATTCTGCTGCATGGGTAGGTAAACAGATGCTTACAGTATGTGATGCCTTCATTTACCAATGCACATGTACATGGTGGGTAAAGGGAACTCAACCGGACACATCTATATTTGTCTACTGGAGGTGAACTGGAAGCTAACCTGGGAAATGAATAAGTTTTAGTCAATGACAATAATGCACCAAAATGAAGTTATGAGAGACTTTAAGAACATATGAAAAGAAGAATAGGCAGGAAAAGATGAGGCCATATATTGCTGACCAGGTACTGTGAATCTTCAAATCCAATCATCATTGTTTGCCTCAAAGTTCTTGGGAAACTTGGAATGCTCATAGCCACCTTGCAGGGGCACTCATCATGACTGGGTAACTGACTGGACAGGCTCAGAGGTCAGACTACGGACCCAGGCCTTTCTCTTCTCCTTGCTAGTGAAAGGTAACGTTGCTTTTCTCAGGACTGCAGTGAAGAGTTAATTAATCTGTATAAGGCAGCATTATATCTGGCATAGGTGTTAATTAAGGGTGAAAAAAATATTAGTTCTTATTTCCACGTCTGTTCTAGTTTGCTTCTCTGTTTTCTGTGATAAAATGTTGACTAAAACTAAGGGAGAAAAGAAGATATTGTTTTCCATCTTATACTTTATATTATATTACTGAGCAAAACCCAAGCAGGAACTGAAGGTAGTAACCTGGAGGCAGGAGCTGAAGCAGAGACCATGGAGGAATCCTGCTTAATGGCTTGCTCCCCATAGCTTGCTCAGCTATATTTCTTATACAGCCCTGGTCTACCTGCCCAGTCATGCCATCACTCACAGTGGAATGGGTCTTCCATCTATCAGCAATTAAGGAAATTCCCAAAGACATGCACACAGGCTGCTTCAATGGAGGTGACCCCTCAGTTGTGATTCCTTCTTCCCAGATACTTCTAGTGTGTCAAGTTGACACAAATGAACTATGATAATTTTTTTCAATCATTTATAACTGTGTGTTCTACAGCATTCCAAAGAGAGATCTTCCAACACGGTTCGTTAGTCTTGGAAGAAAGAAGTAGATCACAGACCTTTGTATATTGCAGGATGAACAGTGTCAAATTTTCTTGACTGTACCTTAGTTTGCTTCCTGGAGAACTCACAAAATCCACTGCTTTTTATGCTATTAGTGTAGACTAGAGTCACCTGATAATGGAGCATTATCCAGTGCTAACATCCAGCTGTAAGTAGTCAGAACTGAAAGTATATCTCTAAAGAAATGAGCCACGCCCGGCGGTGGTGGCGCACGCCTTTTATCCCAGCACTCGGGAGGCAGAGCCAGGCGGATCTCTGTGAGTTCGAGGCCAGCCTGGGCTACCAAGTGAGTCCCAGGAAAGGAGCAAAGCTACACAGAGAAACCCTGTCTCGAAAAACCAAAAAAAAAAAAAAAAAATGAGCCACTAAACTGGCATGATGAAAGCAGGAAATAGGAAGTGAAGAATAAAAAATTTGCCTATAGTAAGTAAAATATGCATTTAAACTTTGTTTACACTAAAAATACTGTATTATTTATAAAGAGACTCTCATACCTTAGAGGTGTAGGTAGGGTGTCTTCTTCTATCTTCAGTACATCCAAGATGAGGCCAACAATGGCAAGGTGAAGACCAATGTGACAACTTTGGTTTTTCCACCCCTTTCCTCTCCCACCTAGCTCTAATTTTTTATTGAGAGGCGGAAAAAAGTCCAAAACGTACTTTTAGGAGAGAATGACTTTTAGGAGAGCATTTGTTGTCTTCATCAAGAATTATTGTCACTGGTCGTTTCATTCATGGGCAGTGTCTGGTGTCTAAGATGTTTAATTTTCTTGGGGTGTATGTGCTATTCATATTTAGTTATTACATGGCTTTAGAGTTGCCACCTCATGTTTATAGACACACAGCAACAACAGGAGACAGAGAAATGGACTTAAATTTATTCAGTGGATACTTTACAGCCAAGTCTGTGTGTAGAGCCATCGTGGAGTGACTCAAAGAGCTTACAGACAAGTTGGGGGAGGTGTGAACAATACACATAAAAGGTTAAGTAAAAATGAAGTAAAGACAAGTAAAAATAAAAAAAAATATTATCCAGTACCACAAAGGACTAACAAAATCAGAGAAATAAGTGGTTGATGGAACATCTCATAATATCAACTTCAACTTGTAAATGTGCCCCTAAACTTTTGAGTTGCCAGCACTGATGACCTTAACAAAGTCCCCCATGAAATAGCATGTTGAAAGAAAAGAGAAACTGAAGAGGGAACCAGGTGGACACACACAGCATGTATGAGTTCAGGAAGGAAGCTTGAAATTGTTTGCCCAGTCCCAAAGACTTATTACAACAGTAGATCCTCCATAAACATGTGCTCAGGAAAGGAGTGTGTGGTTGCATAGATGAGTATCAGAGACTGTCTTAGGATGGGAAAACATGTGTGTCCCGAGACTGATGGCTTACATTTCCTTTTTTGATGTGTGTTTGACAAGTAGCAACTTGAGAGATGCTCAGAAATGTAGAAGAAGGAATAAATGAATTAGCTAATATCACAAGATCACAGGGTTGGAAGGAAATTGGTAAGATCACCAATCATTCTCTCAAATCTCAGGGGAAAATGTGCTAATAAGCTAAGTAGAAAGATGCCTAGGGCCAGAATGTGAGAAAATATTCTGAACTGAAGTAATTGAAATCATAGCTTCATCAGTCAATTCTCCTATGAATTTACACACTATACTTCTAGTTGGATCTCAGTTCTCTTATCTCCTTAAGAGGAATAAGAATTATTATGCTCCATATTAAAACACTTTAATTTATTACTTAAAAATTTATTCATGTATACAATATGTTTTGATCATATCTACTCCCACTCCCAATCTCCAAATCATCTTACTCTCAACACTACACTTCTCTTTCCACTTCAAGTTCTTTCTCTCTCTCTTAAAATAACCCAAGTCCAGTTAGTGCTGTCTGCATGCACACGGATGTATGGCCATCACTAGACCATAGGCACCTTACTAGAGGACAGCACCCTCAAAGGCAACCGACTCTCCCTCCCCCAGCAGCCATCAGCTGCCTACATCTCATCTCTTTTGCTAGGGGTGAGTGGGGATGCCTTCTGTGAAACAGGATCTTCGGGACACAACAGAACCTTGAGCTTCTATGAGCTCCTGAGTATAACAGCCTGTCCTATCCAGAAGACACTGTTACACAGCAGTCTTTTCCAACTGCTGGCTCTTAAAATCTTTCTGCCCCCTCTTCTGCAACATCCTCTGAGCCTTAGGGCAGGGGGTCTGGTATAGATACAATCTGAAACTCCAGATTGCTTACAAAGAAACATATTTAATAGGTCAACATATTTTCATACAAAGTAGAAATTAAGAAGTTGAACTGTTCAGTATTAAGAAGTATGCAAAAGAAAGACTTTTTTCCCTTGAGTCTTGTAGAAGGAGAAATGCTAACTAAACTTAAATCATCTTTATATATATATATATATATATATATATATATATATATATATATATATTAGTTTTTAGAAAAACCTGAGTGTTTTTGGTAGGTGACATGTCTTAAAGATTCTGCATACCAGGGAAAGTGCTTGAAAAAATAATGTAACATGATAGTGAAAGTAATCTGGCAGCAGGCTGTCATGTCGGGCCACAAAAGTTTTCAATATTTAATTAAAAACTTCAGTAGTATAAAACTCAAGATATGCCATGAATATTAATTAAAGAGATGCACTAACCACTTATTTGTCAACTACCAGGGCAAATGCTGTTTCCTAGTGCACATTAGTGGAAGATTTTTAAAGGGGGGGATCCAACTACTACAACAGACACCTGCGGTTGCAGCAAGAAACAGATATGAGTGCCTCTTTGTGATATACAGCCCTTGTCTGAACTTCAAAAGGGGTCTTTTGGAGAACCAGACATGGATGGAGCAGAGAAGCAAGCCAGTCTCTGGGGGGGGGGTATGCCGAGGGTGGCTTCCAAATTTGCAGGGTTGTGTAACTGTGCAGGGAGATAATGCGAAGTTTTAGAAATATCAAATAACCGAAAGCAATTCTTTTAGTTTTTTCTACTATGTATGGTGCCAGCTCTGGGCTCAGGGACAAATCCACTGACGGGAGATTAATATCAGGGAGAACCACCCAAATCCACAGACACATAAGTTTCCCTCTGCCTGTTTTTGGTAGATAGCCATTTGGCTAAGACACAGTTACTTGGATAAGGCATGCCAACAGGGTCGAGTGTGGTCATGGCAAAAATCGAGTTTCGGATTATCCTTGCCCCTTGTGTGCTCTGTCACTAATGGGATCCAGGATCACAAGGTGATTTGTTTTCCCAGGCACTGCCTGCCTATGAATCAAGAATGACCATTTGTCCTCCCTTCTGTGAATGCAAGTTAGACCAAGTCACACAAGCGAACACCTGATCTCTCTCTATTATCATACGTGCTTGTGAGTGTAGGCATGTGAAGGTCACAGCATGCATGTGCAGACCAAAGGACAATTTTCAGGAGTCACTTCTCTCCTTCCACCATGAGTGCTTCTACCCTTGGAAGCCATCTCACTGGGTCCACTCTCTACCCATTGTATTCTATATAACAACAAAATTTTACAAGAATCAGAAATAAAGGAAGCGGTAAGGTCCTTCGCCATGATCCAATTACCTATTCACATATTACTTAACCAATAAAGAAGATGACCTTAGGAGAGAAATAAATCATCTGGCTTTAGGAGAAGAATGTTTAGACTGTACAGCTCAAGCCTTACAAAGCATTTATTTGGCAGCATCCATAGCTGGAGAAGCAGGAAGATTTAAAAACTGGTGGCCAAGCAGTAGAAAAGAAGAAAACTAAGGGAAGTCCATGAGGAGAAAGTCTGATCAGGAACTGTTTGTACACAGAGAGGATTATCCTAAGACAGCAAATGGAGTGGATCTACATGTATCAAAAAGGGGAAATGCGGAGGAACTATGAATGTTTCTATGACATTAAAAGGAGTGATGTTGATGGCCCTTCTAGGAGATGAATGGATGTGTCAATCAAATATTTCTTTGTCCTGGTGTTTCCTATCCTGGAAAATCTAGCACTAACTAGGAAGGGGGGCAGGAAGGAGGTAGGAGAGGCAGTGGAAGTCTGTTTGATCTTCCAAGGTCCATGGCTTGGATTCATTAAAGACACATGCACCAGTGTGGAGAATATTTAAGCTGGGTCCAAATATTCTGGTCTGTTTGAAAGAGCTCTTCAAATGTGAGAAGAAAAAGGAAAAGATCCTACAGAATAGAAATGGAAATGTCATTGTAGTTTGTGCTTATCAAGATTTGCTGAAATGCCTTTAATCCTAGCACTCAGGAAGCAGAGGCAGACAGATTTTTGTGAGTTCAAGACCAGCCTGGTCTACAGAGCTAGTTCCAGAACAGCCAACGCTGTTACACAGTGAAACCATGTCTCTTAAAACAAAAACAAAACTAAACAAAATTGCTGAGGATCTGCAGATTTAATCTGGGAATAGTTCTGAATTTCTTGATTGAAACCTTTCTGTTGTCTCTATTAATTAAACAAACAACAGTTCAAACCTTCTCATAATGGGTCAGGTCCATCAGCTAGGATAATGACAAATAAAACCATCCCATCCCTTTACGTACAGGTTCAGGAAAAGTGCCATCTTCCCCTAGTGAATAACTATCACTACAAGTTTTCATGTTTGGAGGCACTGACTCATGGACCATCCACAGAACAATTATTTCTCAAATGAAACAGTAAATTTGGCAGCATAAGAAAGAAAACTGGGCCAAGTGGATGCCATGTGAGCTAAAATATGGAGAGACATCTCTTTGTACAGTGCCCAAGATTGCAGGCTCCAAATGCAGACCGACTGGCTCAGATTGTGTGGTCACCCTTTAACTGGTCCTCGAACCAGTGCCCCTGAGCTTTTGCAAATGTTTCCCCATCTGTAAAACACTAACTCCTCACCATGAGAAAATATGAAGGTTCTAGAAAATACTACAGGATAAAAATAAGTGTTCTATAAAAGTTATATTGTTAACATAATATAATAAATCATAGCTAATATTAAATATTAAATACATGGAGTTTTGCTAACATCTGGGAATGATGGACAGACATGGTTGATACTTTTAAAGAAATGCATAACAATATACATTATAACACAGGATTACCAAGGACAATAGCACCATGACTGAAGAAGTATCAGCAAACAGTTCTTTGCATCTTATATGTTGTTTAACAAGCCCAGAATAATCAACTCTAAACTTCATATAGTCTATCCTTTTTCCTGTGGCTGAGAAAGGAGTTAACTCATCTTTGCTCTGGGTACAAAAAAGCAACTATGAATCTCATTGAATTCCTACCTTAAGCATAGAGATGAATGAAATACAAGGGAAATGTGTTCTCTGTCACTAAAAGATATAGACTAATTGGAGAATGCATAAGCTACCAGCTATTATCTAGACAGGAAGAGCCATGTTGGCATCTCTGTCCTCCTTCCTCCATCTCCATCTAGGTCACATGTTCTCATTGTATATCCTAAAGAAAAAAAAAAAACCTAAGCTCTTTTTATGAAGTCCCCTTTGCAATTTTGAGTTTACTATCTTTCCCACTTCATTTGACAGCAATATCCTAAAGCCCAAGAATGTGTCCTGCTAAATCCCCAATGATTAGCATAATTCCAAATACACAAAATGTTTTATATAACAGTTATGCAAGGTATGAAAGTGGAGGGTTCTGTGAGGCAGAATAGGATTGAATGTGGGAAATGAACATATGAATGTTTCAAACCATTAGGCCACTCCTAAATAGCTTGCACATTGGATTCATCTCTACCACATGGATCTACTGTTTACCTGAAAGATGTCATAATTTTGGCATCTGGGAGAAATTATTAGATATTATGCTTTGGATAGGAAATACCTCCACAAAGGCTCTTCCATTAAAGGCTTGATTGTCAGCTGATGGGCTTTGGGGGAGTGATTAGAACTAGAGAACTCTGACCTAATTAAACAGTTAATTTCTTAATGGATTGATGGTATACTATGATGGCATGTTGGAGAGGTTGTGGAAAGTAAGTGGGGCCTGGTTAGATAAGTAGGCCACTGAATAATTGTCCTAAAAAGCTATACCTTGTTCCCAGTCTCTTCTTTCTCTCTGCCCTCTATCACTTTGCTTCATCACACATTCCCATGACACTCTGCATCACCAAGCATGGACCTGGAAGTAAAGGAGCTAGAAGACCAAGAACTAAGACCGTGAACCAATATAAATCTTTTCTGTCTAGAGTTATTTTCCTCAGGCATTTGTCAGGGTGATAAAAAGCATGCATACAAAACAAGATAAGCTGAGATTTACAAGTGCCCAGGCATCTGAATTCAACTTCTACTTCTCCCAATTAGGGCTCAGAGAAGTTGCTTCACTCACCTAAGCCTCAGCTTCCACATCTGTAGGGTGGAAGTAACAGTCACTCTCTGAGCTATTGTTTCAGTTGAAGCAGTACATGGGAGAAACATCCCTTGGTAAACTGCAAGTGTTACTTGAGACATGCTTATTAGTACCCTTGGTGATCGTTCTATTAACAAACCTAATAATCATGATAGGAACCTCATTTACAATGGCACATTATAAAAAGGAATCCTAGACATGTCCAGTCAATGTATTTTTAAAAATTCAGGTTCTCCACTAAAGAGACTAATAAAACAGATTTCTTAGCATTCTCTTCCTCCGAATCTGGACCAGGCCTGTTGCCAAATTTTATGCTAAGTAATAAAAGTACTGACATTAAATGTGTCACCACGAATCAACAACCTATTGAAGGTGAGATATTATGGCACAGCAGTCCCCAAGAAATGTACATTTTTTTAAAAAATATTCATAAAACCACAAGTGCTTTGTGTGGCAGCTTTGCAAAGTCAGTAGAGCTGAAGTATTTGTATTTTAATGTTTATCCCTCAACTGGCCTGCTGTTTTCAAATTGCCCAGGAAACAAAGTGTTGAAAATGGAAGGCAACCAGTATAAGCTAGATTTAGAAATGTAGTGTTAGCAAAAGCAAGCTGTGGGGTTCTGATAACTTAACAGCACCGTAAAATGCTCATAATTAAATAACTATTCTTAACATAACTATTCCTATTTGCCCCCCAGTCACTTATGTAAAAGCATTTAATGTTCATTCTTTCATTACCCACCAGAGACTCTTGTAAAGAGGTAACTGGTTCCAGAAATTGTTGAGAATGTTTTAATAATGGTGTCTTTTACAAAGGGAAAAATGTACTAAAAAACAAAATCAGCCTTTAGGTCCTTCCTGTGGTTATTTTTATTGGCAGTTGGCCCACAAAACTTATTTATGTGGGGGGATGTCATGCCATAGAACTTCCACCTGGACAGCGGTAGTGAAAGCAGTAACAGAACGCATTGTGGTTATCAGTGTCCTAGACAGAGCAGCAGAGCAGGAGACTACCAACAGCAGAAAAGGAAGGGATAAGTTGGCTAGAGAATTACATGTAGATCCAGGCTTCCAAAAAATGTCTGAGGAAGGAGAAGGGTGATACAAAAACTAGCTAGGGTGCATGGCACTCCTACTATGTACCGACATAAACCAAAAGATGTTTGGAAAGCTGCACACAAACCGTGAGATGAGCATGATAGGTTCAGCGTGCAGAAGCAGCTCAAAGCTCGTGAGACAGACAGAAGGAGGGTTAATAGTCCATCTCATACCGATGTCATTTTCAAGCCCATTTTCTAGATACTATTCAATGACTAGTGCTAACTTAGCGAGTTGTGCTATCAAGGTTAGAAAGAAATGGGAGAGCATTTTAAGCCTGGCACATCCAGGGGAAGGGGAAATGCTACAGAACAGAATTTCTTCAGATATGATGCTGAGTTAAATGCCTCAGAATCACGCCCTAAAGCTTGTCCAAAGATAAATAATCCTGTCTGTGAACTCCGAACTATAGAATCCAAATGTTTAGATGAGAAGCTTGAGGATCTAAGCAATTCTTAAGAATATTTGTGAGCCAAATATCCACCAGACATAGCCTAGTGCATTGATTCCCTTTGATCTGTCATCTTCAAAGAGCTTTGCACTCTTGCTTGATAGAAATTTTGGGAAATGCTGGTTTATGTTTATGCAACTATGACCCCTTTTAATTCATCTGTTTTGTGAGTAGAGGGGTTCTAAGACCATGATTTTAACACTACTGACAATTTCTTTTCTTTTCTGTGGTTTAATGATCTCTTGGACATGTAACCGAGGTGCTGAGTTCATGTGAGTAGTTAAGCTGTTTCCATCTCATACTCAAATCAGAAAGTACTTTTCCCCATAAGAGTGATATGTCACCTGTTGCTGCATAACACATCACTGGAATTTTTTTGTGGCTTCAAATAAAAGACAGATGGATACAAAAGGTTCTGTGTTTGGTGAAAAAGTTAACTGTAAAAGATAATGCATGTTATAATTCAGTTCAAGTAATGTGCTTGAATTAATAGGAGAGCTCCATCCTCTTCAGGATGGAGAGGACCACAAATGGGGAGTATGGTGAAGAGCTTGTGGTAGAACAATTGTGTATCTTGAATAAGACCGCGATTTTTATGTAAGAGAAACTTACCTGATAGTAAAAATGACAGAGAACTCTATACACCTAGGGTAGCTGGTTTTGTTCTTGGTTGTGACATTGCATTGTAGTTTTATGAGACATAATCGTCAGAAAGAAACTAGGGAAAATGTACAAGAGGCTCTCTACCATCCCTGAGACTTTCTATGCTTTATGTCTCCAATGACTCTATGATTACTTTAGAAAAAGGGCAGACAACAGACCAAAACCAGTTACTATAAGAAGCACAGCAATGGCACCTCTGTTTGAAGGTCACTCAAGCTCTTTGCTGGGAAAGCTCTGGACTGGTCTCCTCTAAAGTCTCCATTGGAACTAAGTCTGCTTCTTATCTCATTCCTGGCAGGATTCAATGTGGTAGTTTGAGTGTAATTGGTCTCCATAATCTCACAGGGAGTGGCAGTATCAGGAAGTGTGGCTTTGTTGGAGTGGGTACAGCCCGTTGGAGGAAGTGTGTCACTGTGGGGATGGACTCTGAAGTTTCCTATGCTCAGGATACTGCCCAGTAACATAGTTGACTTCCTGTTGCCTGCAAGATGTAGGACTCTCAGCCATTCCTCCAGCACTAAGTTTGCCTGCATGCAGCCATGCTCCCTGCCATGATGATAATGGACTGAACTTCTGAAACTGTTAGTGAGCCACCCCAGTTAATTTAATTAAAGCTTTAATTAAATACTGACCACATGGATGGGCTCTAGCCAGGTCCATCTCTGGGTTTCCAGAAGATGGCCCAAAATAAAGTTTTGCAGCTGCTCAAGTATTTCCCATCAGGTCCAATCAGGGCAAGCATACATCCTGATGTACCTCC
The DNA here is from genome assembly GCA_902168405.1 of Peromyscus aztecus. Taxonomy (NCBI): domain Eukaryota; kingdom Metazoa; phylum Chordata; class Mammalia; order Rodentia; family Cricetidae; genus Peromyscus; species Peromyscus aztecus. Next base: position 19,587 of record CABHPQ010137143.1, read on the forward strand.
CGCATACATCCAATCCAGAGCAAGTGTCCATCCTGATGTATTTCCTGCCTGTGAACCTCCTGCCCACAATGTGATCAAGCACATTTGGTGCAAACTGGTCAAATAAACTTGTTCAGGGGAATGAAAAACATGTGACTTGTTATCTCCCAAAGACAATAGCCTCCAGCATTTCAGGAACTGTCTGTCCTTGGGCAAGAAGCTTGCAGATCAGAGACATTTTTGTTTCATGAATCTCTTAGGCATAGTAACTAAAACTTGAAATGTTAATTTGGCTCTCACAATAAGAGTTTCCATGGTCATGGTGTCTCTTCACAACAATAAAAACCCTAACTGAGACAAAGTTGGTACCAGGGGCTGGGGTATGACTGTGATAGGCTTGACCATGCACTGGTTTGGAGTAATATGGACTTTGGTACTTTGGGTTAGGAAAGTAGTGGAATACTTTAAGCGCTGCTTAATGGGCCATACTAGTAGTAAGAACATGGAATACAGAGGTCCTAAGAGTTATTTGAATGGGCAGAGGATCACTCAAGAGGTTTCAGAGAAGAATTCTAGTATGTTGCCTGGAGATCGTTCTTGTGATATTTTGGTGAAGAAAGTGACTGCCTTTTGCCCTTGTCCGAAGAGTCTGCCTGAGGCTAAAGTGAAAAGATTTGGATTTATTTCTTTGCCAGAAGAAATCTCAAAACAGCCCAGTATAGACTCTGTTGTGTGGTTATTAGTGGTAACTCTAATGAAGATTTATAATAAAAAGGAGCAAGCTGAGAAGAGTAAACCACAAAAAGTAAATTTTGAAGGGAAAAAAAATGCACCAGGAAGTGGAATGGAAGGCAATCTTTCCTATTCAAGGAGACAAACAGATTAAGAAATGGAATAAAAGGAGTGGTGACCTCAGGACAAGAGCCCACTCAGCTATGTTTCCAACTTGTGAAAAGGAACTAAAGAAAAGTTTAGAGCAGGGTGTGGTGTGGTGCATACCTTTAATTCTAGCACTCAGGAAGCAGAGGCTGGAAGATCTCTGAGTTTGAGGCCAGCCTGGTCACAGAGCAAGTTTCAGGACAGCCAAGTTTAGGCAGTGAAAGACAAAAAGCTGGTGAAGATGTAATTGAAGGAGAGGGTCATGTGGTATCGGGATTACGGGGGTCCAGCCCCTCAATATTCCCCTCCCAGGGTCCGGGAAGAATCTACAACCAGCTGATAATTAATTTTTGAAGAAAAGAAATGAATCTATGTACACAAAATTCCTTAGTCCATACATTTTATTATTTTGTCACTTTTCTCTCTACAAGCTTATACTCTGCTCTCATTTTTAGCTCCTTTCTTGCCCAGTTTCTCTTTACATTTATCTGTTGTCCCCTCCAGGTTCTATCTTAATTCCTTCATCTAGTTCTGCCCGTTCTAGGTTCTCATCCATCTAGTTCTTTCCCATATCAGCTCCTCTCCCATCTCCTTCTCTCTTATCTTGTTCTTTCTCATCTTATTCTTCCCCATCTGGCTCTTCCTCATCTTCCATCTCTTCCTCTAGTATTCTCTTCTAGCCCTTCAATCTAGTTCTTCCCCATCTCAGTTTGTTCCTCTCAAGTTCTTACCCATCTAGTTCTTCCATTCTCTTTTTTCTTCTCACTATGAAGGCACACATGATTGTCATAACAGAATACAGCTGATATATAACAAGCCAAATAACACCAAAAGCTCCTTGGAATTTGGCTTCCTCTGGAGGAAATCCTTGATCCCTCCAGGTAGTGACTTTGCCATAACTAGCTGAGTTCTTATGATATATTCTTGTGGCTCGCAGCAGTGTTCCAGCTCCAGCAAACAGCAGAACTTGGCAGCTTTGGCTGTGTGGAACTGATTTTAGAGTTAAGGATAGAAGAAAGGAGTCATGGAATAAGGCCATTGAAGCCAGACATATGTCAGGGGTGTCCCTGAATGGAGGCCTAGTATGAGAGGCCATTGCATGAAACTGTGAATTGGAAACCTGGATTGTCTTGGAGAACCCAAGCTGTTAGAAATGCCACCCACAGTTGTGGGATACCTGCTGATGAGAGCTGCTAAGAGGGAGTGGAACCAGCCCAAGAGAAAGAAGTGTGTTGCAGTCAACAAAGTTGAATGGAGTTGGAGATGTGGAGAGCGTTTTGACATTGGACATGGAGATGCAGTTTGGAGTTTGCCTAGCTGGGTTTCAGTCTTGCTTTGGTCCAGTATTGCCTTGCTATGCTCCCTTGCCCGTATTTTGGAATGAGAATGTGTATCCTATGCCATTATATGTTGGAAGTATATGATCTGTTTTTTTAGTTTTATTTTTACAGGTGATTACAATTAAGAGATTGCATGAATCTCAGAAGAGACTTTGTACTTTAGATGTTTAAACATTGTTGAGACTGTGATAGACTATGGGGACTTTTGAAGTTGAACTAAATACATTTTGCATTATGATATGATTACAAGCTTATGAGGACCAGGCAGTGGGGTGTGGTAGTTTGAATGTAATTGGCCCCCATAATCTCATAAGGAGTGGCAGTCATAGGAGGTGTGGCTTCGTTGGAGTGAATGCGGCCTTGTTGGGGAAGAGTGTCACTGTGAGGGATGGGCTTTGAGGTTTCCTATGCTCAGGATACCACCCAGTAACACAGTCAACTTCCTGTTGCCTGCAAGATGTAGGGCTCTCAGTCATTCCTCCAGCACTATGTTTGTCTGTATGTGGCCCTGCTCCTTGCCATGATGATAAGGGACTAAACCTGTGAAACTGTAAGTGAGCCACCCCCAATTAAATGTTTCCTTTATAAGAGTTGCTATGGTTGTGGTGTCTCTTCACAGCAATGAAAACCCTGACTAAGACACCCAACTTATTCACGACCTCAACTCCTTACTTCGTTGCCTAGAGTTCTCACCATTGGCCACCTAGGCTTCATCATAATTCAACTCACCATGAAGCAGCTGATTCTTCTTAATGTTAGAATGCGATAGTCAAGATGACAGTCACAATGCTTTTTAGAATATACACTTGGGGTTGACATCCTGTTATTCTTGCCATACTCTTCACAAGTAAGTCCAAACACTGAGCCAACACTCAAGAAAAAGGGCTTGTGGAAGGGCACAAACATCAGGAGGCAGGGGTGATTGTAGCATGGGCAAGTAAGTCAAAGCAGAGGAAAGTTAAGGACAGTCTAGTTAAATTGGGCTTTCCCCCAACAGTAGCAAAGTATTTCATAATAAACGGCATTGCAAGTGGTTGTGGAGTACGGCAGACACACTTTCCAACGTTGCCAGTCATGAAATACACCGATCACCCCATTAACAACCATTATGATCAGTGACACACACACAAAAAAGATGTGATGTACCGCAGAAGCTTTGGTGCCTAAGGAGTTGAAAGATAAGTGTCCTCTTTTCCAGACTGAGTTAATGAGGAATACCAACTGCTGAGATGTTTGTCTCAAAAAGAGGTGGCAGGCTTGTCATTTAGCATGGCCGCTGGCAAAGAGCTCACAATATGTTCCTCTGAGAAGAGCAGAGATCTGCTTTCTTGGAGTCCCTTCCCATAAGGATCTATTTGAATCTCCCAGGGGGTGCTAAAGAACACAGCACTTAAATGGAAATTTCCTACTAAAGGAAAGAGAGCTGGTATTCCCCAGGATCTGTTTCTCCTTCCTTTCTAGACATACTGCACTAAATGACATTCTTAGGACCTTTTCATTAGACAGAGACACACACTATGGTGTATTTAATTACATATGCCTGTGTGTGTGTCTGATTGTGCATATGTGCACTTGAAAACAGGTGCCTATGAGGCCAAAGGTCTCAGATCCATGGAGCTGGAGTTAAGGATGGTTCGAGCCCCCTGCCACGGGTGCTGGTAACTGAACTTGTGTCCTCTGCAAGAACAGTAATTGCTCTTAACCACTCAACCATGGCTCCAGCCCCAGCACAGAATGTTTTCAATATTCTAGCCTGGGATGTAAGTGAGAAACCAGTAGTTAATAAGTGAAGTCATGGAGATTTGGAGATGGTTGTGACAGTAGTTATCTTTTCCTGGCTAATATAACTATTGTTCCATAATCAAGGTCTAAAGTTTTCCAAAATACAGATGTTTTTTGAGCATGCTATAGGACATTTCAGGTTGTACTTACAAACAGGAAATAGTTGACCTTGAGTAAGTGAAAGAGATAATTCACAGTTTAAGAGTCTCAAGTGACCTTTCTTTTCATTTGTATACATATGTAGGTGTATGTGATAGTATAATATTCATAATATTGGTGTCAGACAAGTCTGTTATTGTTAAGATAGTGGGAAATGCCAGTTGCTATGGGAGTCTTCAGGGAGAAAACTTAGAAGCCATTTCAACCTGGATGCCAACTAAGATATGTATGCCCATATTCCTTTAGATGGTCAGGTGCTGCCACCTGGCATGTACTGCTTTTTCTTAATTCTCCACATGGCTACCAGGGAGCCCAGTTCTATAACAACATTGCCTGCTGTCAGTCCAGATCCACCAAGGGTATACTATGGATTTCTCATAATGCTGCTCACTCCATCATCCACACCTTGGAAGAACAAATAGCTCCCTGGGCGCTCCAAAGTAATGGTGTCATATCCCGGGCTTCTGACTAGATAGGTGAAATCATTCTTGCATCCTCATTTCTTGGAGATTTTAATCTTTCCCTCTATACGCTGCAACTAAAATTCTGACATCTCTATTGTACTTAATGCAGCTATTACTTTTTTCAATCTACTAGAGGCATCCCAGGAGTGCATCAGGAGTAGTGCCTTGACTCATCTCCGGATATTAACTTTTGTGTCATGGGAGGTGTTCCATATCAGTAAATTATCCCTCTTCCGGCTTCATAGCTTACCTTTGTTGACAGCACCTTGAAGGTCCTTTCCCAGGATGTTCTCAATATCAAGATCAAATTCAGTTACCATCAGTACCTGAGTTTTGGCTAGAAGCCTTGTCAAATTGAGAATTAGAAACCCTGGAAAGGTTTTCTATTTTTTAAAATTAGGTCCTGGCCAATGGAATCAAATTGAAGACCCTGACATTAATCCACACACATACGAACACCTGATTTTTGGCAAAGAAGCCAAAACTATACAATAGAAAAAAGAAAGCATTCTTCAAAAAGTGGTGCTGGCATAGCTGGATGTCAACATGTAGAAGACTGAAAATTTATTCATATCTATTACCATGCACAAAACTAAAGTCCAAGTAGATCAAACACCACAGCATAGATCCAGTTACACTGAACCTGAAGACAAAATAGGAAGTAGCTTTGAACTCATTGGCATAGGAGACCACTTCCTAAATACAACACTAGTAGCACAAACACTGAGGGCAACAATTAATAAATGGGACTTCCTGAAACTGAGAAGCTTCTGTAAGACAAAGGGCATGGAAAATAAGACAAAACAACAGCCTACAGAATGGGAAAAGATCTTCACCAACCCCACATCTGACAGAGGGCTGATCTCCAAAATATATAAAGAACTCAAGAAACTAGACATCAAAATACCAAACAATCCAATTAAAAAATGGGCTACGACTCTAAACAGAGAGTTCTCAGCAGAACTTCAAATGGCTGAAAGACATTTAAAGAATTGTTCACCATCCTTAGTCATCAGGGAAATGCAAATCAAAATGACTTTGAGATACCATCTTACACCTGTCAGAATGGCTATGATCAAAAACACTGATAACAGTTTATGTTGGAGAGGATATGGAGCAAGGGGAACACTCCTCCACTGTTGGTGGGAGTGCAAACTTGTACAGCCACTTTGGAAATCAATATGGTGGTTTCTCAGAAAATTGGGAATCAATCTACTTCAAGACCCAGCTATACCACTCTTGGGCATATACCCAAGGAATGCTCAATCATACTACAAGGACACTTGCTCAACTATGTTTACAACAGCATTATTCATAATAGCCAGAACCTGAAAACAGCCTAGATGTCCCTCAACCGAAGAATGGATTAAGAAAATGTGGTATATATACACAATGGAGTACTACTCAGCAGAGGAAAACAAAGACATTATGAAATTTGCAAGCAAATGGATGGAACTAGAAAATATCATCCTGAGTGAGATAACCCAGACTCAGAAGGATAAACATGATATGTACTCATTCTTAAGTGGGTACTAGATATAAAGCAAAGGATAACCAGACTACAACCCACAGCTCCCGAGAAGCTAGCTAGCAAGGAGGACCCTAAGAGGGATGCACGGATTGCCCTGGGAAGGGGAAATAGATGAGATCTCCCTGAGTAAACTGGGGGTGGGTGGGGCAATAGAGAGTAGGGTATGGGGCATGAGAATATAAGGGAATGGGATGGTCAAGCTGGAATAGGGATGAAGTGGGAGAGCAATGAAAGAAATAACTTGATAGAGGGAGACATCATGGGGATAGGGAGAAACCTGGTGCTCGGGAAGTTCCACATCCCAGGAATCCACAAGAATGACCCCAGCTTTGATTACTAGCAATAGTGACGAGGGTGCCTGAACTGGCCTATTCCAGTAATCAGATCAGTGAATACCCTTACTGTGATCATAAAGCCTTCATCCAGTAACCAATGGAAGCAGATGCAGAGATCCACAACGAAGCACCAGGCAGAGCTCCAGGAGTCCAGTCGAAGAGAGGGAAGAGGGATTCTATGAAGAAGGTGCATCAAGATTATGATGGGGAAACCTACAGAGACAACCAACCAAACTAGTGGGAACTCATGAAATTTAGACCAACAGTTGTGGAGCCTCCATGGGACTGGACTAGGCCCTCTGCATAGCGAGACAGTTGTGTAGCTTGACCTGCTTACGGAGCCCCTGGCAGTAAGATCAGGATCCATCCCTGGTGCATGAGCTGTCTTTTTGGAGCCCAGTGCCTATGGTGGGACACCTTGCACAGCCTTGATGCAGGGAGAGGGGCTTGGACCTGCCTCAACTGAATGTACCAGGCTCTGCTGACTCCCCATGAGAGGCCTTTCCTTTTTAGAGGAAGGAATGGGGGGTGGGTTGGGGAGGAAGGTGAGGCAGGATGGGAGAAGGAAAGGGAGGGGTATCTGTGATTGTTATGTAAAATGAATAAAAATTTCTTAATAAAAGAAAGAAAAAATAAAATAAAATTAGGCCCTGGTCTCAGGCTTCAGAACAATTCTCTCCAATTATTGCAAATAGGGGTCTTTCTGAATTCCTTTAAATAAGTATTTTGACAGTGTCTTAGTTAGGGTTTCTATTGCAATGAAAAGACACCATGACCAGGGCAACTCTTATAAAGGAAAAACATTTAATTGAGATGGCTTACATTTTCAGAGGTTTAGTCCATTATAATCATGGTCTGACATGGTGACTTGCAGGCAGACATGGTTGTTGCTAGAGAAGTAGCCAAGTGTCCTACATCTTGACTTGCAGGCAACAGGAAGTGGTCTAAGATACTGGGAATGGCTTGAGCATATATAAGATCTCAAATCCCACCTCCATAGTGACATACTGCCTCCACCAAGACCATACCTACTCCAACAAAGCCACACCTTCTAATAATGCCACTTCCTGTGAGATTATGGAGACCAATTACATTCAGACGACCATAGATAGTCACACCATAAAGACTATTGATTACTTTACCTAAATCTACATATTTTCTTCTCAAGAAGCAGCTACCTGTTCCATTCTACAGGCTTTGCAGAATTACCACTTTTCAGGACCTCTCAGATCCCAGGCATATTACACAGAAGCAAGGTCATACCATTCTACCTGTACCAAGGCCAGTTCATCCTAGATAAAAGATGTGTACCTATGTACATGTACACAAGATTTTTGATAACTCATCTATCTTTGGGAAGGAGGCTTTAATTAATAGCAAAATTTGAAATCATGATTCTTGTGTAAAGTATTTACTAAGCTAGTGTTCTTAGGGAAACCCATTCAGAAATAATGACATAGTGTATGGCAGGGAATGAAGCTGAGTCCAGACTAGAGCCTAGCTAAAACCCAGGCTACTCCTCTTCTCAAGTGGAGCTCTAGTAACCAAAGAACACCACACAATCACTCGATCTCAAGGCAGGGGAACAGATTTGTGTGCTCTTGATTCATCCTGACATTGAAGTTTGACATTCTTAGGAAAGGGCTATTCAGCCTTCTAGACATCCACAGGCAAAGCATCTCTTGTCAGTTGAGGGCAGTTTTACAGAAAAAAAAATGGCACAGCCATGTGCCTTTAGAGTTTAACACTCATAAAAGGTGGAGGATGGGTGACGGGCCTTGTAAAGGGATCTGGGGAAGGTGCCAACAGTCCTATTATATAGAGAGAGGTTTCTGCAAGATGAATGGCTAAGGAATCTCCTGTACATATGAGAGCTTTAAACCCCTTATTTGAGCAGAGTGACTGTTATGACCATAATCCTGAAATTGCTAGATTATTGATGCATTAATTAATTCATTTGCTTATGCATTCTTTCAACAAATAGGTGTTGTGTGTTCACTGTAGAGGAAACTGTCTCTCCAGGCACTAAGTCATTAGCAACGAAACAGAAAAAATATGGTCTTTGACCTTAAGGGACTTAAAGCCTAATGATAAAGATAATTGCTACACTGTTGTAGCAGAGCTACAATGTGATGCATTAACAGTCACCACTCAGATGATGTGCACTCAGAGTGAAAAAAAGACTTAATAACTAAACGGTGTGAGCTCCCACGCTCAATAAATACCATTTTAGTGAATACAGTCTCCACACTGAATAAGGACATAGAGGATATACTGTCTTCTTAGTTGGTGTCTAATCTAACCATATTTTAATTGCTATATTGAATAGACTCTACTAAAATTAATTTTGAAATATTCATTTATTATTATTATTGTCATCATCATATTTTGATTTAATAGGCCATTGCTACAAAGCCCAGAGTAGCTTTGAACTCTCTCTCTCTCTCACTGTATCTTCCTCCCAAGTGCTGGCAACAACTAGCTCTTTTATTCTTATTTCTCATTCCAAGTACTGTTTCTGAAAAATTAAAATATAGGCTATGAGTGGAAGGGTACCCACTTCTAGAAGCTTCTGGGTAGGTCCAATATATATTACTGAGTGTAAAGTTAAATACTGTGGTGTGTGTGTGTGTGTGTGTGTGTGTGTGAACTGTAGTCTACATAGAACAACAAACATGAGCCTTCAAGTAGATAGACTAAAACATAATACATTTTAGTTTCTTTATACAAATATGCCTTTCCAAATTTACTGGTTATCTAATTCTGGGTCCTTGGCCTCTCTTTCCATAGGAGGGAGAGAATTCGGTGTTTATATTGATTGGTAAAAGGTGGCCTTGAGTCAGTTGATGCATAGCAATGGCCGTATTGAGTTGTATTTGTAGCTTGCTTAGAAATGAAAGCCTTGTATTGCATTATAGTGAGGATGGGTAATGGACATAAGCAGTTGTCGAAGTTATTGATGACTTTGCATTTTGAATCACAAACTAGAATACCCAAGGCTAGCTGATTTGCTAGGTCTAGTTATAAAGTGCAAGTGAGAATTAGTTGGTGAAATGCTTGTTAATAGATCCTCATGATGCATTCTTTCCTATTCTATTGGAGAAAATTCCAGCCTTTGAAAAGAAATACAGGAAGATCGATATTCTGTTTGAAGCAATTTTTAAGAAAAAAATCCATCAGGGTCAGAGAAACTATGGAGTTACATGACATCTACTGACGGTGGAGAATATCACAATTCAGGCTGCACTGAGAGATGATTCCCCCTTACCTGCAAATATTTGTAGCAGCTATCTGCATGTGGAAATATTGTGGTACTGGTCTATGAAACTAGAAACTCAGAGGCTGAAGTTCTCTACTCAGCTCTTACTCTTGCTAGGGACTAGATGGGAAACGGCTGAGCCCGGGAGCTAGTGTTCAATTTAGTTTCTTTCAGGTTGAAAGATGATGCCAGCATCTGGCCTCCAGCTTTGCCACAGAGCAGCCTGCAAGAGATTTGTGGGCTGTATTGTACACAGGAGCAAAGCACATCACTGTCTTTCTACCAGAAGGGGTTTGCTTACTCTCACCAGGCAGAAATCCAGCCTAACTCAGATAACGCTCCAGAGTCACTGTATCTAGGCAGAGAAAATGAAATACTGATAGGAAAGAGATTAAGAATCTTGTCTGTTGGCTATCTACTGTCACTGTAGTGTTGCAGAAAAGCAGCCACAGACCTCTATGTATTAATAAGAGTTTCATTTTGCTCATGTTTCTATGGGTGAGGTGGTGTTGGCAATCTGGGTCAGGTGTAGTTTCTTTATCTGGGCTCAAAATGTATTTGTGGTCAGTTGGCAGGTCTTCTGGGGGCTGGCTTTGATGGTGGCCATGGCTCAGATGTCTTGGCTTTGCTCTACATGACTTCTCATTTTCTGATAGACTAATCCAGGATTATTCTCATGGGAAGGCAGGGTCTAAGAGAGCAAGGGAAAGCACTCACTCATAGAGGCTAGAGTGCAGAACTGATAGACTTTCACTTTTCTCACACTTTCCTGGCCAAAGCAAAACATTAGGTAATTCAGATTCAAGTACATAGAAAAAGCTTCAAAACCACATGTAATCCAATCATGATGGTGCATACCTGTAATTTCAGCACATTGGAGGCAGAGGAAGACGATAGTGAGTTCAAGGCATATTTGGGTCATATAGTGAAGTTATCTCGAAAAATAAAAAAACAAACAAAATATACATGTAAAGGGCGTGGCTCTGTTATGGGTGAAGGACTGTGGATGTTTATGTAATAATTTTATCATATTCTATTTTACATAGATGTTTCTGGTTTTAACTTACTGATGAGTAGTTATGAGAAATTAGTCAAGATCAAGCCTTCCCATGAAGAGTTAGTTCTTTTGACAGTCTAGAACAATTTATAGGGTTTCATAGAGTGGTTCTTGTCTTACATAGGCAGAGTTTAGTCACCTGCTCATCCATTTTCCATCCATTATTCAGTTATTTTCCACTTCTTCAACCTGATTTCTAGCTGTGTTTAGGAATGGAGTTTACATTATTTCCTACTGGGGTGTAAATGATAGAGAAAGGCAAAAAATGCATCAAATCTCATTGTGCCTTTTCATGAAGGGAAGCAAAAGGAACAGAGCACCAAGCCCTGCAGGTTAATGTTAGCAAAGAAGTGTCTTTCACCTAGAATTTCCTCCCTGTTCAACATTAGGGAGGTGAGTGCTGTTATTGGAATAATGGGGTCTGGGGAGATGGCTCAGTGGTTAAGAGCTTGCCATGCAAACATAAGGACTAGAATTTAGGTTCCCCAGAACCCATTTAAATGCCAGGTTGGCATGGTAGCATGCCTGCAATTCCAGCCTAGGAAAGCAGAGACAGGCAAACTGGATAGGGAAACTGATCATATTGGTGAGCTCTGAGTTTGCCTGAGAGACCCTGCCTCAATCAGTAATGGAGAAGAGTGACAGGAGAATGATTCCTGACCTCCACCTCAGGACTCCACATGTGCACATACACATGCAAAGACACCTCCTCATACATTTCCCAAACACAAAATATGGTGGGGAGAGAAAAACTGAATAATAATATATATTTAAGGCTCAGTGTAGAATTCAATATGGTAATATAATGATCCCTTCTCTGCTTTGATTTTAAAAATTCATTCACAGCAAAACTCATTACCCCATTATTCATCTCATGTAACCTTCTATCTTTAGCTTAGTGTGAAAAACTGACTCTTGTTTTAGTCAAGAATCACTGACAAGGTCAGAGACATCAGTCAATGTATATTGGGAATCTTACAGTTTGTAGGCACAGTGTTTACTGGAAATATAAGTATACCCATGGAATAAATGATTATCAGCAAGGAGCTTACACTGAGGTGTTCCTTAAAATTGACAAAACAACAACAAAAAACAAACAAACAAACTTCTGTTCCTCGGAGTTGAATGCTCCAATCCCACTCATTGGCTTTTCCATAACCTTTACTGAGAACCTGATTATCTAGAAAACAAAACACCCCACACTAAGAACTGGCTGAGCCTAGTCAACCACCCCGGAATAGGCTTTGTTGTATACATGAAATTAAAGACATATTGGATAAACACAAGTTGATAAGGTAACACTACTAACAAGGTCTCAAAAGTCCAGCTTTCCTTTTTCTTTTTTAGAACGGCTCAGCTGAGGCAAGAATACTGTGGTGGTTTGAAAAAAAAAATGGCTCCCAAAAGGAGTGGCACTACTAGGAGGTGGGCCTTGAGGTCTCATATGTGCTCAAGCCACACTCAGTGTCTCAGTTCACTTCCTGTTGAATTCGGATCAAGATGTAAGAACTCTTAGCTCCATACAATGTCTCCCTGCATGCTGCCTTGCTTCCCACCATGATGGACCATAATGGAATAAACCTCTGAGCTGTAGGCAAACCACCTCAATTAAATGTTTTCCTTTATAACAATTGTCATGGTCATGGTGTTTCTTCATAGCAAGAAAAATCCTAACTAAGACAGAAGTTGGTACCAGTAGTAGGGTATTCCTGTGATAGGCCTGACCATATTTTTGTTTGGAGGAATTTGGACTTTGGCACTTTGGGTTAGGAAAACAGTAGAATGCTTTAAGTACTGTTTAATGGGCCATACCGGTAGAAGCAAGGAAGACAGTTGTGCTGAGTGTGATTTTATAAACTGTGGGGGATCACTCAAGAGGTTTCTGAGGGGAATTTTTTAGTATGTTGCCTAGAGATCATTCTTGTGATATTTTGGTGAAGAATGCGGCTGCTTTTTGCTCTGTCCAAAGAGTCTGTCTATGGCTAATGTGAAGAGATTTGGATTAATTCCGTTGGTAGAGGAAATCTTGAAACAGCCTAGTATTGACTCTATTGTGTGGTTATTACTGGTCACTTTTGTACAGATTTATAGTGAAAAGGAGCAAACTGAGTAAGGGAAAATATGTGAGGAGAAAAGGAGCCCCAGAAAGTGGGATGGAGCTAAGTCCTAGTTCAAGGAGATAAACAGATTAAGAAATGGAATAAAGGGAGTGGTGACCTCAGGGCAAGATCCTACCCAGCTAAGTTTTGTGAAAAGGAATTAAAGAAAAGCTTAGAGCAGGGTGTAGTGGCACACATCTTTAATTCCAGCACTTGGGAGGCAGAGACTGAAAGATCTCTGAGTTTGAGGCCAACTGGACTACAGATACAGTTTCAGGATAGCAAAGCTTAGGCAATAATGTTAACCATTGAAAACAGAAAGCTTTTGAAGAGGTAATTAAACAAGGGAGCCATGTTCCAGTCCCAGCAAATAGCAGAACTTGGCAGCTTTGGCCATGTGGTTCTGGCTTTAGAGTTAAGGATAGAAGAAAGGGGCTATGGAATATGCCACCACGATTAAGGAAAGCTGCTGAGGCCAGGCGTGTATCAGGGGTTTCCCTGAATGGAGGACTAGAGAGGCCATTGGGTGAAGCTGTGAAGTTGAAGCCTGGACTGCCTTGGAGACCCCAGAATGTTGGAGGTCCAGAGCCATGGGGTACCTGTCGAGCAAAGCTGTTAACAGGGAGTGGAACAAGCCCAGAGAAAGAAGTATGTTGCAGTCAATAAAGCTGAAGGAGTTGGAGATCTGAAGAGTGCTTTAACATGAGACATGGAGATGCAGAGTTTGGAGTTTGCCCAGCTGGTTTTCCATCGTACTTTGGTCCAGTGTTTCCTCAGTGTGCTCCATTTCCTATGCTTTGTAATGTACATGCTGTGCCATTATATGCTGAAAGTATGTGATCTGTTTTTGATTTTGATTTTATAGGGGATTACAGTTAAGAGATTGCATGAATCTCAAAAGAGACTTTGAACTTTGGACTTTTAAACAGTGCTAGACTGTGATAAACTATGGGGACTTTTGAAGTTGGACTGAATGCATTTTTAAATTATGATATGGCTACAAGTCTTTGGGGGTCAGGCAGTGGAATGTGGTGATTCGAAAGAAAATGGTTGTCAAAAGGAGTGGCACTATTAGGTGTGGTTTTGTTGAAGTGGATGTGACCTTGTTGGAGGAAGTATGTCACTGTGAAGGCAGGCTTTGAGGTCTCATATATGCTCAAGCCACATTCAATGTCTCAGTTCACTTCCTGCTCTCTTTGGGTCAAAATGTAAGGACTCTCAGCTCCAGCACCATGTCCGCCTGCATGCTGCTTTGCTTCCCACCATGATTGATGATAATGGACTAAACCTCTGAACTCTAAGTAAGCCACTCCAACTAAATGTTTTTCCTTTATAAGAGTTGCTTTAGTCATGGTGTCTCTTCTCAGCAAAAGAAACCCTAACTAAGACAAATACCATCTTCAGTCTCAACTGAAGTGTCTTTAATGTCTGTTACACACACACACACACACACACACACACACACACACACACACACACACAAGAGAGAGAGAGAGAGAGAGAGAGAGAGATACAGATAGTTAGATAGATAGATATTTCAAGTGATGCTAGATATACAAACCTATATATGCAATAAAATAATGCTGACTGTAATACCTACAGAAGCATATAAAATGGTACAGCATAAATAAGTTCTCTAGTTTGTACTATCAATGTCCTGGCTATGACACTGTACCATTGTTATATAAGATATTTCTTTGAGGGGGAATAGGGAGGATACTAGATGCCTTGGCATTATTTTTGAAACTTCCTATGAATATGAAATTACTTAAGAATGAAAATTTAAAAGCAGAAGATATACTAGGGTTAATTCTGCATTCCTACAGCCCTTTCTATTAACTACATCACCCTTACCCTATGGTTTGCAGTTCTGTCTTGAGGACAAGAACTCAATCCTGTTTACTGTTATGTCTCCAGGTCTAGGATGCCATTCAGTAAATGACTTTCAAATTATTTATTTAATGAGCCTTTGAATGGATAAGCTTTTGAACAACTGAAAGTTTGGCTTAATTAATTAACAGCAACTAACTAAAATGCTCAAAGGCCAGTTACCTCAGTTCATGTGGTTGTTTGATGGTGATGTCAGGACTTGCTACCTTCCACTGTATAGGAAAAGACAGTGAGAAGACAGGCAAGTTACATAATGTCTAATGACTGTGTGCAAATGGAGAGGATGTCCACTCTGATAGTTCCATTGTGCAACATTTTTATGAAATTACAGTGAAACACAGGAAACAAGTTCTGTGAAGATTTTCCTCCCAGAAAGGTCTGTGCTTATCTATGAAAGCAAGACCAGCCAATCTGATTTGGGAGACCAGGACTGTAGGCCAATTTTTCTGTCCCACCTGCTAGCTCCCAAATAACCACACAGAGACTTCTTATTAATTATGAAAGCTTGGCCAATAGCTTGGGCTTGTTACTAACTAGCTTGTACAACCTAAATGAACCCATTTTTATTCATTTACTTTCTGCCTTGTGGCTTTATTGTCTTTACTCTGTACTGCCCATGCTGCTTCTTCTCCATCTGGCTGGTGACTCTCTGTGTCTCTACCCTTTTTCTTCCCAGCTTCCTCTCTGCCCCCCAAATCCTGCCTAGCTATTGGCTTTTTATTAAACCAAATCCTCATAGGGTACAAAAAGATTATTCCACAACATAGTACAGAGAAAAAATTTGCCCAGAACCTCCATCAACTGCCACTGTTTATGCAGATCACTTTAATTCTGTTTTCCACTTACTTTCCATCCATAAAACACTTTGTAGCCATTAACTAATTGCTCATCTGTGGCCCATGTCCATAGCTGCCCAGTGTTCTGCCTTCAAATACTTAACTGTGTTCCAAAAAGAACTACAATTCCTCAACTAAAATTGGCTGGACAAGCCCATGACATCATTCAAGGTAGATGGTAGAACCTTCTGTTCTCTTCCAACCGGGACTCAGTTGCTTGGGAAAGTGAAGCCCTGACAGGGCAGGGATGCTAAAGCAAGCAGAGAAAGTATTCCTGCTCCCAACTTACAGCCTCTTAGATGAGGCCGTAGAGGTTGCCATTGACTCTTAAAGCATGTGTCTCACAGGCGCTCATGAGCTCATCAGTTACCTGACCTTTGCCCCTTTCTCTCCAGCAAGAGGCTCCCTGTTGCTCCTCACACTCTGATTGCATGTCTCCTTCTTGTTACCCCACTATGTGGTCTTCCTGTCCTGTCCCACACCTGGACCCCTTCCTGAGGATAAATGTTCTCCTTTTCCTTACATTTTCATCACCTTTCCAGATTTCCAGCTGCCAAAATGAGCTTTTAGGGAAGACTTTCCTGTCTTATGCTGAGTTAGATAAGGACCCTTTATGTGACAGTGTCAGACTATTATCTTTTTCATAGCTACTATGTTAATTATCTTTAAACAAAAAGAATTACAAAATTAATTGTTTACAGTTTGCCTTTTCTGTAATATTTTAAGCTCTTTGAATGCCTCTGTTACTATTATAAATGATAAGTATCTGTTGAAAACATACAGATGAATCAAGGAATGAACCAACAATCTGGTACAATGAGTAGACCAAAGAATTAATGCAGACCCCACATTCAAAAGACTTCTTGATATCCTGTGACCTCTTCCAGCCTCACACTGCCATTTAGAAGTCCTCACCTGGCGGCTGCAAAGACAACTGTGCAGTTAAGAGAGCTTGTTGCTTTTCGAGAAGACCCACTCAGTTTCCAGTTGCTATGTCTGGTGGCTCACAACTGCCTGTAAGTCGCTCCAGGTGACCAGACACTTTATTCTGGCCTCTGTGATACCAGCACATGCATGAACACACACACACACACACACACACACACACACACACACACACACACACAATTAAAAATAAAATAAAGTCTCAAAAAGTCTCACTGTGTTACTGAGGATATTTTCTGCTGTTTGAAATGTTTGTATGTGTGGTAGGCTTGTGTGTTTGTGTTTTGATATGTGTGGGCACCCATGTGTGTGCACATATATTTGAGTGCACATATATTTGAGTGCATGTGGAGGCAGGGGTTGATGGGAAGTATCTTTCTCAATCACTCTTCAAGTGGTAAGATCTCTTTCTAACCCAGAGCCTGTGGTTTTGGCTATTCCAGTTAGTCATCCAGTTAGTTGTTCCAACAATTCCACATCTCCACCTCCCTTGGGCTGGCATTGTTGGCGAGCTTCCACATCCACCAAGCTTCTAAGTGGGCTCTAGGGATCCAGATTCTGTTTCCTGTGTTTGTGCAGCAAACCATTTTCCTGATGAGCCATCTTCCTACCCCCCTTTCCTGCTTTTTAATTCTAAACATTTCATCTTCCTTCCCATGTCTCAAAAATCCAGTTTTGTTGCCACAGAGAATTCTGACAAGAGACAAGAGTGGGTTCCTTCTGGTATGTATGGCAGCGTTTGTTTCTGAGTGCCTTACATCAACTGTAAAAATACAAAAGGAACCATGGAAAATAGTACATTACATGCATGTATGGAAATGCCACAATGAAACCTATTATCTGATATAATTAATATGTGCTAAAAAAGAACAAAACCCTGTTTGTGTGGAGTACAGTGCAAAATAAATGAACATATATAGATGTCTTAGTCTGCTCAGATTGCCACAGCAAAATAGCATACACTACAGATCTAAGTCAATAGAAATTTCTTTTCTCATAGTTCTATAAAGTCCAAAGTTGAAGAACCACATGGCCAGGTTCCTTGTTCCTGGAAGTTCCCTCATTGCTATGTCTTGCATGGCTTTTCTTCAGTGTGGGTAAAGAAGGAATGATCTCTTTCTCTCTTTTCATGAAGTCACCAACTCTATTAGATTAGGGCTTCATTCTTATACTTCATTCAACCTTAATCAAAAGCTTTTTTTTCAAGGTGCATCAAGGTACAATCAAAATGTGTTGGGGCCTGATGATTGGATAGGAATATGCAAAGTGGACGAGGTGTAAGGTTTATGACAAATCTCCATTACACTGCTCATGTGGCTTTACTCTGTATACATTTCAAAAGGATTCACATGCTATTGCATTTGGTTAGGAATTGGTGTTTATGTATTTTAGATGCCAGACTCTGAGAATTTAGAGACACAATGACTTATCAAGACCACATGACCTCCAAGGGGCAAATCTGGGATGTGAGCTAGAGTATCCTGATTTCTGATCCAGAACTCTCCTCTACAGCTGTGATTTCCAGATATGGTGGACCACCCAGGCAGTTTTCTCAGAATGCCAGTGAATGCCTCTAAGAGCACATTGAAGACAATCTGTGTCCTATACCACAGCTGTGGGACCTGTGAAACGCACACTGAGAACCACTGACTATTAGAGACCACACTGTGTCTCTATGGACAACTGTCAGACCTAATTCTCAGATCTCAAATGTCTATTAGAGTTGCCATTATTACTGGAAAGGTGTGATTCCTGGCACCAAGAGGCCCTCTTTGGATCAAAGTTACCTTCCCAACAAGGTGCAGTGGTGTACGCCTGTAATTCCAGCACTTGGGAGGATGAATCAGGAGGATCGGGGATTCAGCTTCAGCAATCTAGCAGTCCCAGGTCAGCCTGGGATAGATAAAACCCCTCATCTCAAAACTAAAATCAACACCCCCAACAAAACAAAACAAACAAGATTATCTTTGTCTTATGAGGTCAAGCTCTTAGAATGCCATTAGTTAAAAAAATTCCACCTTACTTCAGAACTTTCCACACAAAGGTCCCCTGCTTAATCTCTCATCTGCTGGTAAAGGTCTGTGTGTTCTTCCTGAAATTCTGTTGTTTTCCTTCAGTCTTCCCTTTTGACAGAGACTCGGGGCCACTTCCTTCTTTCCCCGGGTTAAAGAGCTTCCATGGATGAATCCTGCTGCTTCTTCCCAAATCTCACTTCCACCTCTTCTCAGTGTACCCAGCCAACACTCTGAACTGCACACCTCTGCTCAAGGCAGAGATTTCTCAGTGAAGAATACTTGGTGACGTCATTTGTCTCAGCCCCTTAGCTCCCAGGGAATCCCCACCCCCCAGTCTTCCCAGCTCTCCTCTACCACCTTGTGCTTAAGGAAAACCATGCCTTTTGTCATTTCAGTGAACACTGGTTGACTTAACATAACACGTCCCTCCCCAAAATCAGAATGAGATCACAGCCGCAACCTGATGACCCAAGCAACACTCATCAGATAACTCCCAGCGTTGAATTCAGCTCTCTCCACAGGGAGTTGCGAGGTTCTAAAAACCTAATTCACCTACTTACCAAAAAGTTATTGCACTCAGCTGTGTCCCAGGTATTTTGATTTTCTCCCTGGGCTAAAACAAACAAACAAAAAAATATGCAGTCCCTGTACTCATACAACCTGTAGGTCTACTGAAAGAGACAGACACTGTGGACCATTAATTCGATTCACTGCCTGGGTGGAAAACTGGAGTCTTCCTATTTGGGTGGATGCTCATGGCATGCATTAGTTCCTCACTGTAGCTGCTTCATCCATTTGCCAAATGGATAGTAGATAATTGCTCCACGCCAGGCATTTGGTCAGTCATAGCACATATAGACATATGTATATGAAGGGCCTCTTTTTTTTAGAAGCATAGGGCCTCTTTGGAAGCTTGGTAAGCCTTTGTCATATGGCATGACTGGCACTTGAATCTATGAATGACCAAAGTTTTAATCTAGTGATAGCAGGATGACCTAGCATGTGAAAATGCTTGCTGCCAAACCTGATGACCTGAGTTCAATCCCTGGTCCCTACATGGCAGAAGAGAACCAACTCTTCCACATTGTCTTTTTACCTCCATATGTACACACATTGTGGCAAACACACATCCAAAAACAAACATATATGCATGTATCCACAAATGTACACAACACACACACACACACACACACACACACACACAGTCAGTCAATCAACCAATGTATTGCATTTTAAAAGTTGTAATCTACAGGTTTAGTTATAAATATAACTTAATAAGAAAGCTTTCAGATTCTGGACAAGGTTGCAATGGTATTTATCTAACATACAGCCAAACATAATGGCTAAAACCATAGGCTCTGTCGACACGCTCTTTGGGTTCCAGGCCTGGCTCTGCCCTTTACTTCTGTAACTTCAGGTATGTAGCCTCATTGTGCTTCAGTTTGTTGATCAGTACAGATGATAAGAATCTGAGCAGAAAGATAGCTCAGCCATTGAAGTTTCAGGCTCATACTTATCTTCTAAAGGACATGGGTTTGGTTCCCAGAAAATAGAAATCTACTTCATAGAATTGTGAGAGTTAACATAATTCATTTATTTCAAGGGCTTGAAACAATGCCTAGAGATTCGGAATAAATGGTAACCATTATTATTAGCACCATATTGTCCTTGTGTAAAATGTCTTATTACTGGAAGTCACTCCCCTGGAGCAGAGAAGATGTGAATGCCAAAGGCACTTTAGAATCACATTCAATCTGAGCATTCACTGGGATCCTTTTTCTTTTTCAGACCCAAAGTCTATGAAATGGGCTATGATTTTGTACTCATTTGAAGATTGGATCTTTACAAAAATATCAAGAGCTCTTGATTCTAGTTTTCTGTGCATCTTTTGCATGTTCGGGGTTCTTTGCTTAACCTCTACCAGGCCTTACTTTCTCCTCACAGTGGAGATTAACTAGTTGACTTTCTCAAGAGATCCAAAGAATACTAGATAAAAAGTATATCCATTTGTTTTAGAGTCCCTCCTGGTCTCTATGTCATCCTACTAGATAGTCATAGGTGCAGGGACTCCTGTGGAGGTGTTACACAACCCTTGTGGAGGTGGGATCCATCACTGATGTGGGATCCATCCCTGACTTCACAGCTAATCCTGGTCTATAAATCAGGACCTCTGGTCATGGATGGATTCTGTCTATAATCATTTATTTTCATAGGATATAATTGTTCCTTAGGATGGAATGAATTAGGTTCCTGGAAATGGATCCCCAGGATACCTTCTAAACTAAAACACATACCTTAGTTGTGATACCCAATCAACTCTTAACAAAGCTCTCTGCAAAAAGATAACAGGATCCAGGCAGGCCAGCTGCAGCAATGGTTTGGTACTTTACCTGCAGTATCCTTTCCTACCCATTCTGTGTGGTTTGCAAATGTATTTTAGACACAGAAGGATATGGAAATGCGGTTTTCTCCATAGATAATCATGCATTTTGTTGAAGAGTGTACTTGAGAAAAGCAGGAGAAATAGAAAATTAGATAAAATATCCAAAAGGAAAAATGGAGCATCTTCCGTCTATCTCTTGGCTCAGAAATAGAATTTCTCAGCTTTAGAGGAAGCACTGTACTCTGACTTTACTCATGTTCAAAATATACAATATATTGAGCTAGGCTTCATGAAGGAGAGCAAATTGAATATAAAATAATAGCATTTTTTTTTTTCAGGAGAAGCATCTGAAGCTCAGATAGGTTAAGTAAACACACCTAAGGAGGAGAGATATCACAGGTGGTGTGGTAAAAGTTCAAATCTCCAACACTTTCTACTCTACCTCTCTAAAACCTTACCTCCATGGGATATAGTTTCTTATATAAATTAGCTGTAAACTCAAACCCTCTCTGTTAGCCACGCGCACTTAATTCTGCAGACATCTGATGGTGCATCATCTCGTAAGAACTCTCTGGGTGACTTCCCTTGCAAAAGGTTGGCAATAGGGCTGGCAGAGCCGGGGAGTACTCTTCTGTTGCTGTCTTGGGCTGAGCTGATATATCTTCCACCAGGTTGCAGTATCACAGACCCCCGAGGTTCAAGGTCTCCATGTAGTAAATGCTAGACATACCACCCTCAGGGTGACAAATGAAGAGAAAGTGACTATGTCATTGGCACAGGCTCCTCTTTTGAGTCCTGAGCCTATTATCCACCCAAAGGCAGCTGTGGGCAGCTATTTTGGATTGAATGCAAATGTGAATCAGAAGCTGTCAGGCATTTTCTGGGTGTGATTGACATATTTACTGTTGACAACACAAGGTGAATGCTGCAGTCCTCTCCAATATGGGGCCCTTTCTCTCAAGATAGTGTTTAGGGTAAGAATGGAATGTGGAGTTATGTTCCAGATACACATCTGCCTGGGCAATTGTTTGAAAACACTCTTGAGAATTCTCCAGGCTTCTCTTGAATGACAGCTTGCATGGTTTAGCTGTCTAAAGATGTAACTCTTCCAGCAACTGGCACATGTGTTGTTTTTAGAAGGGACTTAAGATTGTGAGTATAATGCTCTTTATAGCTGTTGGTTCTTTCTCCTACCATGAATTAATCTAAATGGCCAGTACCTCAATTTCAAGTCACCCTTCTGAAGTAATTCTAGCAAAAGGCAGGTCTGAAAAGGGATCTATGTTGCCAGTCTAGAAATTTCCAAAGTTATGTTCATTAATCTTGGTTTATAGAAACTTAATAGGTTAAAAAGATATCCACCCAATCTTATAGTGTAATTAGTCTGGGACATTCTTCTGCCTATGTTTATTCCCTCTGTTTTCTGATATATAACTTTATATGTAATCCAAAATATGTAATATTAATTATGAAATCAACATTCTGAGAAACTTTGTACCCAAGATACTTAAATTCCACCACATCACCCCAAGTCATCAACTGTGAAACTTTTTCCAATAACACCTGTCCATATCAATTAACAGGATACAAAATATGTTTTGGGAAAACTTGGCATAGGAAAAAAGGCTCTCATTGCCTGAAACATGTTTTCCCAATGTGACCCAGGAACTGTAATTGTGGAAAGAGAGAAGAGAGATGTAAGGCTTGACTGGAAAAATACAATCAAAAGCCTTGCATTTATTTTGCAAAGTTCAGCTCAGACTCTTCCTGCTATTTTTTGTTATTTTGGGTAACATTCACTCTTGAGTGTCTCCTCATGGTACCACTTGCCCACTACTTGACTGTAGCTGGAAGTTTCTCAGGTCCTGCCCAACCCCGTGGTCAGGATAAATCTCTCCCTCCCAAGACCCACAGCAACTTGGTCCCAAGTAAACACACAGAAGCTTATATTAATTACAAACTGCATGGCCAGTGGCTTAAGTATCTTGCTAGCTAGCTCTATCATCTTAAATTAACCCATTTCAATTAATCTATGCATTGCCACATGGCTGTGGCATTACCGATCTGCTGGTACCTTGCTCCTTGTGCGATGGGCTGGTGTCTCCTCTGCCTCTCCTTTCTTCTCTGTCTTGGATTTCCCACCTGCCTCTAAGCTGCCTTGCCATAGGCCAAAGCAGCTTTTATTTATAGCCAATGGGAGCAACACATATTCACAGCGTACAGAAAGACATCCCACAGCAGTACTCAATGGATGTTGTATCCATAATGAGTACATCTTTGAGGCAATCTTGAAGGGCACAGAGCCATACCCCTGTGTTTCAAGTTGTTGAGGAGCAAAGGAGATGTTTCAAGTTACTTTTTAAAATATGCAATTGCATACTGTTAATAGATGGAAAGATGGAACTACTGGGTAAAAGGGTGGAGTTTTTTTATAGCTATTACATAAATTTTCTTCAGGAAATGTTTAATAATGCATGTTTGCACAGACTGTGTGAGAAGATGAGTGAATGGAATATGTCTTCTCCTGTATTATAGTTAGTATTGTTTTTAAGTTGTTATATGCTCATTAGTTTCTGAGAACAGAGGAGGAAAAATAGACTCCCACCATACACTAGAAGCCACCACCTCCCATCTTCCAGGAGGAATTTTGAGTGAGGGGGTCTTAGTGAAAGAATATCATCAAGTACCCTGGTAAGGACCCAGTGTAGCATCCAAAAGCCTCTAGAACTTCCATAAAGTGCGTTTGTGCCAACTCTTGCCTATGTACTTTTACTAGAGCTCTATTCTACAGCTTGACAATAGCTTGAAATTTGCACAGATAATCAGATCCCCCAACAAAGTCAGGGGACACAATCACCGAGGAAGGCACAGCTGATTGCTCATCTGTCTGATACTGTCTTCTAGTTGAGGGGCCCATTGTCACAGTCACACAGACACCATATTATGAAAACAGTTCTGGGAAAAAGCTTTATTCTCTATTATCCTGTGAATCCTGATTAATACCAGAGCTTTTGCTTTTTCCTAGACCTTGTAGTGTTAACATCAAAGAAAATAATAATATTAGCTAATATTTTTGAGGCCATACCATATCACTAGTCTTGGATTGATGTGTGTGTGTGTGTGTGTGTGTGTGTGTGTAGTCTACATCACTTATATCTATATCATCTATATCTATGATTTTGTAGCACGAAGTATACTATTTTAAACATATCCTTTTGAAATTCTTTAACAGCTTCCAACATAATGAATCTTAGTTATAAACTTCAGGGGTCCTACATGGTCTTCCCCTGTCACAGACTGCCTATCACAGACCCACTGTAGCCTATATGTGTGATGATATATTGTGTATCCTAATAAACTTGACTGAGGTTCAGAAGACAGAGCCAGCCACTAGATTAGGCATGGAGGTCAGGCAATGGTGGCACACACCTTTAATCCTATCACTCGAGAGGCAGAGATTCATCTGGATCTCTGTGAGTTCAAAGCCACACTGGGCTACATGAGATAGATCCAGTGTAGGAGAGAAACAGAACCAGGCAGTGGTGGCCTGCAGCTTTAATCCCAGGACTTGAAATCCCATGCCTTTGTTTGGGAAGCACACATGCCTTTAATCCCAGGAAGTAGTATGACAGGCAAAGAAAGGTATGTAAATCACGAGGAAACAGTAACTCGCTCTCTTTAGGCTGAGGATTTTGTAGAGGTAAGAACTAGTGGCTGGCTGTTCTGCTTCTGATTTTTCAGCTTTCACCGTGATATTTGACTCTGAGTTTTTTTTATTAAAAGGCCATCTAAGATTTGAATAATGTACATGAATCTACCTTTCATGTTGCCCAGCTGCACTGGATTTTTCTCCCTCTACTTAAGACCTTGGTCCCTCTTTTCATGTTTCTGCGCGTTTCTTATCTGCACAGAGTGTTTTCAGGACTGAGATTATCATTTTTATATACTGACGTGAATTCCTAGTCTTTACTTGAAAGTCACTTTCAGTGAGTTCTTCCTTAGCCAATCTATAGTCTATTGTTTAACTCTCCTCCTCATATTTACTTTTTCTTTGTTTCAAACTACCCTTCCATATTTACTTTTCTTTGCAGCACTTGTCATAATTTATAAGCCTAATTTATCTGATGTCCTGTCTGTCTCCCCCTTTAGAATGTAGCCCTCCTCAGGAGTTCATCCTTTTGCTGTCAGAACTGTCGCTGGCACTCAGGAGAAAGCCAAGGAAGTAGAACATGCTTGATAAATATTTGTATTTGAATGAATAACTCCCCTAATTCTCACGTCAGCTCTGGCAGAAAGGAGCTATTGTATTCTGCATTAATCAAACCAGGTGTTTGGTTGCTTGACATTTGTAGACAAAACAATAAGCAAATTGAATTTCCTCTGCATCACATGGTAGTTTCTTCTGTTAAAGAAAACGCCCTTGGACATTTAAGGGACCACACAGACATGAATACATAGACAAAGCAACTGAAGTTTAGAGGCGTTAAAGAATGTGCCAGCAAGCAGCAGCTCTGGGGTTTGAGCTTCTGCTCCCAGCTACTCTGTTACAGCTTCTCAGGATATCCGTGAGACATTGAAACCCTCCAGACACACTTAGTGAGGTTCAGGCACTGAATCTAAATGCCCACGGCTGTTGCAAGTTGCCTCTCACCTTATTGACCAGACCAAGGGGCTTGCCACAGCCGCCACACCTTGACCAAGGCTGATGAGACCATGATGCTGACACTCTGTGGTGTTCTTACATGGGCCCCTTCCTTCTAGTGCCTTTCTTTCCTCTAAGTCTAGGCTCAGGTCAAACATATCATCTCCTTGCAGCCCTCTTGCTCCATCCTTACTTCTGAAGTCACAACAGCTACAAATAAAGGTTGTTCTGTTTCACACATTTTAAAGGCAGAGGCCATGTCTGAGTTTTTTCTTTTCTGCAGTACAGTCTCCACACTTAAAAAAAAAAATCTAATAAACACAGATTCCTTGTAATACAGGGAAGTAATACATTTCAGAGTGGGAAATATTCATAGTGTGGGTATTGTCCTAATTAGTGACAACACAGTTCGTTGCTGAACACAAAGTTCCATTTAGGAAAGAGAAAGATTAAGTAGTATGTTTGTTACATAAGAACTGCCAATCCACTCATTCAGCACAATTTGAAAAATCAATCAAAACAAGTATTTGGTTGTTTGACATTTGTAGACAAGCTGCAGGAAGATTGAATCTTCTCTGCTTCATATGGTGGTTTGTGTTGTTACGTAAAAGGCCCCTAGACTTCTAAGTATACTTCCAAGATATTAATTCTTTTAGAAATATACAATCCTTTCACAGTTTGGAAAAAAGAACGAGAACAAGAAAAGGAGGACATTGTTAAAAGGGATTTACATCTTATGATATGTCACATACTGGTGGGTAAGAGTGAGTGTTTAAGTCAGGTGTGCAGCTGTAGATTTAAAGTTGCAACATAATTTAGTACAGTCTTGCATTGCTTAATGCTGGTGATGTCCTCTGAGAAGCACGCCACTAGGTAATGTCATCATTGCGTGAACACCATAAAGTATGCTTACTAAAACTAAGAGGGCTATGACCTCACCAGGCCGTATAATCTTAAAAGGACATCAAGATAAACACCTCCATCCCAAAGCTTAGGGGACATTTTGGAAAAGAGAACAGAAAGAATATAAGAGCCAGAGGATGGGAAAGAGGGATGGGAAATGCTTGTCTTCGGACATAACATGCTTGTTACACACATGAACTCACAGCCGTGTAAGCCTGTTGGAAATTCCAGCATGGAGAGGGGAGGGGATCCTGTTGTCCAACCTACCTGAGGAGCTCAGGGGAGTTAGTGGTTTCTGAGGGAGAGAGAGTCGCTTTTCTTGGAATTCCAAGTTGCCCACAACTCAATGAACCCACCCATGCACATATGGGCAACATTATTGGCTTCAGTGACTTAAAAAAAAAAAAAGGAGAATGTGAAATTGGGAGGGAAATAAGTGTATTGGGATGGATCCAAGAGGAATTGCAGGGAGGGAATGATGATGAATATGACTAAAATACAGTATATACATGTGCAAAACTTTGAATAAATAAAAATTGAAGACAGAGGAGAAGAAAGAATTCGATAACCTACCCTTTTGGTAGCTGCCTTTGTATTTTTAATGATATTAAAAATAGATTTACTTATTTTTATTTTATATGAATAGGAGCTTCACCTGCATGTGTGTCTATTCAGCATGTGTATATATGGCCAGCGGAAGCCAAGAGAAGGTGTTGGATATCCTAAAACTGGAGTTATAAGCAATTGTGACCACCATGTTGGTGTTAAGAATTGAACTTAGGTCTTTTGGAAGAGTATCCAGAGCTCTTAACCACTGAGCCGTCTCTCCAGCCCCTTCTACTGATGCCATCTCGAAGAAGTGATGACACACAGTCCGTAGGTTTGGTTTCCTGCAGGACCTTGAAGATCTTTGTGTTACTCGCTTTTCTATGGGTGTTAAAATACTTGATAAAAATCACCTTAAAGAGAGAAAGGTTTATTGTGACTCATGGTTTTACAGATATAAGTTGATGATCTGGCCTTTATTATTCTTAGCCATGCTTTGAGGCAGAACAGGAAATCATGGCAAGGAATGAGTCATGGAGAGCAGAGTTGCTTATCTTGAAGCAGCTGGAAAGGGAGGCAGCAAGAGGGTCTGGAGACAACATACACTTTTCAACCCACGCCTTCCATGACCTACTTTCTCCAAGCAAGCCTCATTCATGAAAGTTTCCACCCAGAAGTGCCACCAAACTGAGAAGTAAGTCCATTGGGGTCACAGGAATGTTTGCATGACATTCCAGATCCAAATCTTAATAAGCCTTTAAACTGATGTCACACATAATGAATCTTGGGAGGGAGGACATAGCACACAATGCTCCCAAACTGACTTGACCGAGAGCCTCTCCATTGTCTTTTAAGAGCCTCTTTGTCAGAGCTGCTTTCAGCAGAACTTATGGCAAAGCTGATGAGAAGCAGAGATGAATGTGTATGATTTCTATTGAGAACCATGAGCATTAGATGTGACCTTTGTGTGGCAAGTGCATAAATAATAAAACCCCAGAGTCATCCTTGGTCCTTAGGAGACAGATCTGAAGTATGAGCCAAGAGAAAGCTGGCAAACATCTCGCCTGTGCTTATAAGCCCCGAGAAAAAAGACAGCGATTAGGTTCTGTTTTTAACTGAATCACAGTTACTGTAGAATTCATTATAATAAAACATGGAAGATAAGAACATAGTAAAGAGAAAGACGCTTTTGCACCATTTTCACAAGATCAAGACAGAATTAAATCCTTTAATTCCTGCCTCCGTGTCAAACAATGTTTAACACTCATTTTTGCTTGCAATTTGACTAGATGGCAGCGGATAGACATTCAACACTAGTATGGGATCAAAAGTTGCACTGCAGGGGGTAGTATGTGGGTATCTCTTTGTGCATCCAGATGCCAAGGTCAGAAGTCGACCGATGGGGCAACCATGCGTTCACAGTCACTGGCAGCTTCTCTTGTGACTACTCAGTAGGAATAGGAGACAAGATCGAGGCTGCATCCCCTCCAGGCCTCAACGCGAAGCGTCATGCTTTTAAATCCCTTCTAAGTAACTGAGCTAACTGCTTAAATGGGTCTTTTGAAAATAGGTTCATTTATTGGCTTAATGGCTTAGGATGCACTCTTTGCAAATTCAGCCCTGAGGGTCCAATTGGAAGATGAAATATGTCTGCCTTGGCTTTGGCAGGAATTGATTACAGGATTGCTTACTTCCTGGTCTTCTGTCTAATAGAATAGGAATTAAAATGCAAGTAAGATATTGCTCTTACCTTCAAGTGGAGCTTGGGTGAGTTTTTTTTTTTCCTGTTAACAGGGAAGTGGTTAAGGTAATACACACAGAGAACCTCAGTCTAACATGCTGGATAAACATAAACAAACCTTTCAAAAAGGAATAGCTTTGAAACATATTTAGTTGTTTCCAGTGTGCCAACTTTGTAGGGCATGGAATGAAGATAGTGTGGTATGGAGATGTTTTGCCTAGGCAAACTCGCCTATAGGGATCTGTTTCATTTTTCTGGATGTTGTATCGGATTGGAGAAAGAATGGTCACAAGAACCATGGTGGACCCCAGTTGGAATAAGTTTCCCCCCTTCTCTTGAGGTCCCCTTTGGACAGAGAAAGGGAGTGGAGTATGCTTCTATCTAAAGCAAGGCTCCGAAGAATCCATCTCCCCTTCTACTTCCAGTCACATCTCTCCTGAGATTATGTTCTCTATTCTCCTGATATCATGCTCTCTATTCGGCTTCTCAGTGCAATGTAATCCATGTTTAAGTGTTTCCACGTACAGGGACACTAAATCATGACGATTGGTGGGGGCGTTGCAAGTTTCAGAAGCCTTACTTAAATTGACTTCAAAAGAACCATAACAAGAAGAGCATGGGAAGAGACAGGACTTGCTGTCACCTCAAGCTAAAATGTGTGAGCTTTCTGAGGACACTGCTGTATCCAGGCTCCAAGGAGTCTTCAGCACCCAATCTCCTTCCACTGGGACTTCTTTGTCTCTGCATTATCTTCACCCTGGAGCAGCCTCTTTTATAGCTTAGATACAAAGAGTGTCCACATAAGCTCATGCACTGAATGACAGTATTTGTGGAGGTCCTGGAAATTTTAGGATATGGGTCGTTGTTGGAGGAAGCAGGGAACCAGAGGCATGCCTTGGAGGGTTAGTACTGTGTTCCCGGGCTCTTCCTCACTATATGATTCTGGTCTGCCATGAAGTGACCTGCTTTTGCCACATGTCACTATCACCATGGTATTCTGCATCGCAGTGGAGCTAGTTAACATAGGCTGAGTCATTGAAACCTGAGGGTAAAATAAAATCCTCCCTTGAATTTGATTTTTTACTTGTTTTGGTCACTTCAACGTAATGGTACCCAGATCCATCTCCTTTTATGAGAGCAAGCTGACTGACCATCTGGAATCCAAATTCTTTATGTCATCAGTTCAGCGCTCCTAGTGGAAAAACCGTGTTTCTTTCCAATGAAATCCCTAAGTTAACTTCCCATTCTTCAAACAAATGGAAGGGAATCACAGCAGTGCGTAAGGCAAGTGAGGTCTCTGCCTTCTTCAGGTGCCGCTTCACTGGAGATGGTTGTGTTGGTTGCTGGGTCCAGCTAACTC